>CM070791.1:6008636-6151329 GCA_036346955.1 Dipus sagitta | reverse complement strand
GGCTACTCTCCGGGCATTCCAAGGCGTGAAGCCAGACCATATCCCCGCCTAGGCACCTGGCGGGAGCAAGTGATGCGGACGCCGCCATGAATCCACAGACTCAGGGGACAGACCACAAGGCCACACGCAACCGTGCTTTTGAGGAACCGTGCCCCACATTCCGGTGAATTTGCAACGGGAATTCGCGATCCCTTTTCGCTTAAGTTCCATACGTTCAGAGGGCAGGGTCACATCAGGAAATCGAGGATTCCAGTCACCGCGCTCCCATCCTCGCTCCTCGCCCTGGAACTCAGTGCAATCACACACAGCCCTCACATTCACATCGCCCTGTCTATCTTCCCCGCTGCCCTGGCCAGCCCTTCCTCCTGATGCTTCCAAACTTGGCCACACAGCAGCACACACCAACCGTGTTTTAATTTACAGGCTCTTTTCCACACTAGCCCTAGTATGTAATGTAGTTATTCATCTCACTGTCTATTCGTGCATTGGTTGGTGGTCTTTCGGTTGTTTGGTTGGTGTGATTTACCGATTGGTCGCTGGAGCGAGGGTCTCGCCGTGGCCCTGGCTGCCACGACTCACAAGACTGTCTGAACCTGGCAGGAATTCACAAGATCCTCTCCGATGCCGGAATTGGAGAGCAAGCTGCACAGGCTTTCTGGATCGTTCAACATCTGCCCGGCCCATGCTCCCGCGTTGCCTTCATGTGGGTAGTTGATGATGAATGGGATACTTTCTTCTACCCACAATAACAACGTTTCATTCCTACCTTGGTACACTGAATTAAATTGCTGTGCATACCTCCCAGAATAAACTGATCAATTCCGTGCCTGATAACCAGGCACCTAGGGAAATGCGGGCGGGGCGAGGTGGGGTGGGGCGGGAGGGGCCAGAGCATTTGGGGCTCCAAAAGTTATGCTGGGGGGCCCCGGGGAATTTCAACAACAACCCTACCAAGAGATGAAGAAAGGTATAATCAAGTAAGTAAAGGAATAAATAAATATCAATAAACAAATAAAAACAAAAAAATAAAAAATACATAAGAACAGCAGCAAAGCGACAGCTGGGAAAGGGAAGCAGGATAGTAGCTGTTTGAAGGAAGGAAGGGAATATTCGAAACACGTGTCCCTGGGGGAGAAGAAGCTGATGTTGTGATGACTAGAAAACGAGGCTCTGCAAGCGCCGCAGGCCGCAATGAGTGTCACGGAGCTGAGGGCAGAGAGCACAACCTGTGCAAACGCAGCCCGTGAAGGAGTGGTGGGCATGTGGAGCACAGGGCCTCCTTTCGTGGAAGGCAGCACGTCCCCCTGGGTCTGGCCGACTGCTTTTGGGGGCAAAAGCGAGGTACCAGGGAGGGTCTTGGCCACCAAGGAGCGCTGGTGGCCAATGAGAAGCCCCAGCGAAGCCAAGAGTGGCGGAGACCTTGGAAGGGGGCGGTGGGCAGTATATAAAGGCCCAGCGCACGGGCGGGCCGGGGCGCAGTAACCAGAGATTCGGGAGTCATTGGAAGAGCAGAATCCGGGTGCTGGGCAGGCGGCCAGCGCGAGACGAGGCGGATTGCGGAGGCCCCGGGAGGTGGAGTCTGCTGCTTGTGCCCAGGACCCGGCTGGGGATCCCCTGCGGGAGCGAAGTCTTGAGAGCTAGCTGGGGAGAGCCGCACCTGAGGGAGCCACTACCTCGCACGCCAGCCAGGCAAGGGGATTGGAGGAGAAGCGGGTGCTGAGGGTCACGTGGAAGTGCCAGTCCGCCTGGACATCAACCCGTACCCACACAAGCAGCGGAAAGCTTTGGAGAAACTCTCGGCCTTACCCATGACTCCACGCATCCTGAGGAGACGGGCACAGGAAGACCGTGAAGGGCTTGCGCAAACACGCGCTCCGGGGACCCTTGCGAGGGACTTGGCGGCCCGCTGGAGAGGCGGGCTCGGCAGGCCCAGAAGCCCAGTGCGGAAGGAAGGCATCGGCACGACTCCCGAGGGAGGAGCGGCTGGGCTCCGGGATGCCCCATCGCCCGGGCCCCCGGGCAGCACAGGGCGCCAGGCGCTCCGGACATGGAAAGGCCTCCTTCTCCCCGCCAGAGGATATGGCGTGCTCCTTTTGCTGGGGCAGAACTAGATGAGGCGCACCCGGGGGAGCCAAGGTGCACTCTAAGACACCCGTCTACTCTGGAAGCGGGCAGGGCCGCCATCCCTTTAACAGGACGCCAGGCGTCCACCCCAGTGCACGGTTGTGCTCTCGCGCCCCACGCGGGGGGGAGCAGGGACGAGCAGGAAGCGTGTTCCGCCTTGGAAGCCAGGGGAATGGGGGGAATCCTGTCGGGGGGCCCTCTCCGGACAAGCACCCGCCCTCGCCGCTCCATCCCCTGGAGAAAAGTCAAAAAGGAAACCCCTTTGCCGAGCGCGTGCTTACCACGGAGTCTTGACGGAGGAGAAGCCCCAGGGGCGGGTGACCTGGCGCCAGATCGACCGAGGCTGCAGGCTCTACAGAGCAGGGGCTCCCAGCATGGAGCCGCAGCACCCGGGACGCTGCTGAGGCGCAGAGACCCCAGAGCCTGACACCCCAGGCGATCCTTGCCAACGGCGGACGCGTCCACCAGGCGGCGGGCCTTCTCCCCCAAAGACAGGAGCACTGTGCCGCAGGAGGGGCGGCTGACCCTGGGAAAAGCCAGCAGCTGCGGCTCAGTCTCCAGTCCCGCCCCAGTGCCCAAAACCAGCCTCTGCTTGTGCCCTGGCCTCTTCAACGGGCTCCCTGCGTGCCAGCGCCCAAAGGCGGCAGGGTCACACCAAGAAAATCACCCCACTCATGGCCCCAAAAGCAAAGAGATTACAAGAAGATGTGCTCCAGGAAAGAGCCCAGCTCAGGAAGCAAGGGACATTGCCCGGGAAGGAAAAATGGGCTCAGCCCTCTGCTGCGCCTTTCCATGCTGCCGCTGGAAGAGATCCCAAGTCCCTGTCCGGGCCAAGGGGGCACGCACTGAGGCCGTGGCACACAGTCTTCCTGCCCAGGAAATACGGGCTACTCTCCGGGCATTCCAAGGCGTGAAGGCCAGACATATCCCCCGCCTAGGCACCTGGCGGGAGCAAGGGATGCGGACGCCGCCATGAATCCACAACACAGGGACAGACACAAGGCCACACTGCAACCGTTTCTTCCCTGCCCCACGATCCGGTGAATTTGCAACGGGAACTCGCGATCCCTTTTCGCTTATTTTCCATAGCTGTTCAGAGGGCAGGGTCACATCAGGAAATCGAGGATTCCAGTCACCGTGCCCCCTCCTTGCCTGGAACTCAGTGCAATCACAGCCCCACATTCACATCGCCCTGTCTTCTTCCCGCTGCCCTGGCCAGCCTGCTCCCCGATGCTTCCAAAATGTGGCCACACAGCAGCACACCCAACCGTGTTTAATTTACAGGGATTCTTTTCCACACTATCCCTTAGTTGTAATGGTGTTATTCATCTCACTGTCTATTTGTTTCATTGGTTGGTTGGTCTTTCGGTTGTTTGGTTGGTTGATTTACCTATTGGTCGCTGAGCGAGGGTCTCGCCGAGGCCCTGGCTGGGCCCCGGATCTCCCCAAAACTGTCTGAACCTGGCAGGGAATTCACAAGGGTCCCCCCCGAGTGCCGGAATTGGAGGCAAGCTGCACAGGCTTCTGGAGTCTTTCACATCTGCCCCGGGCCCATGCCTCGCGTGCCTTCATGTGGATAGTTGGATGATGAATGGGATACTTTCTACCCACAGATAGCAACGTTTCCATTCTACCTGGTCACTGAATTAAATTTGGGTGTGCATACCTCCCAGAATAAATTTGATCAATTCCTTTGCCTGATAAACCCGGCACCTAGGGAAATGTGAGGACGGGGCGGGGTTGCGTGGGCCGGGAGGGACAGAGCGTTTGGGGCTCCATAAAGTTATTCTGGGTGTTCCCCGGGGGGAAATTTCAACGAACCAACCAACCAAGAAGAAGAAGGAAAGGAAATCAGTAAGTAAATGAAAAAATAAATAACAAACAAACAAACAAATAAATAAATACATAAGAACGCAGCAAAGCGACAGCTGGGAAAGGAAGCAGGATAGTAGCTGTTTGAAGGAAGGGAAGGGGAATATTCGAACATCGAGTCCCTGGGGGAGAAGAAGCTGATGTTGTGATGACTAGAAAACGTGGCTCTGCAAGCGCCGCAGGCCGCAGATGAGTGACACGGAGCTGGGGGCAGAGCACAACCTGGGCACGCAGCCCGTGAAGGAGTGGTGGGCATGTGGAGCACAGGGCCTCCTTTCGTGGAAGGCGCAGGTCCCCCTGGGTCTGGCCGGACGGCTTGTGGGTGAAAGCGAGGGGACCAGGGGAGGGATCTTGGCGCCCAAGGAGCGCGGGTGGCCAATGAGAAGCCCAGCGAGCCAAGAGGGCGGAGCCGGGAAGGGGGCGGGGGAGCATATAAAAGGCCCGGCGCACGGGCGGGCCGGGCGCAGTACCAGAGATTCGGGAGGTCTTGGAAGAGCAGAATCCTGGGTGCTGGCAGCGGCCAGCGAGGAGACGAGGAGGATCGCGGAGGCCCCGGGGGGTCGGAGCGGCTTGCGTTGTGCCCAGGACCCGGCTGGGGAACCCCTGCGGGAGCGAGTCTTGAGAGCTAGCTGGGGAGAGCCCCCACCTGAGGGGACCACTCCTCGCACCAGCCAGGCAAGGGGATGGAGGAGAAGCGGGTGCTGAGAGTCGCGTGGAAGTGCCAGGCCCGCTGGACATCAACCCGTACCCACACAAGCAGCGGAAAGCTTTGGAGAAACTCTCGGCCTTACCCATGACTCCACGCATCCTGAGGGAGACGGGCATCAGGAAGACCGTGAAGGGTTTGGGGCAAACACGCGCTCCTGGGACCCTTTGGCGAGGGAACTTGGCGGCCCGCTGGAAGAGGCTGGCTCGCAGGGCCCCGAAGCCCAGTGCGGAAGGCAGGCATCGGCACGACTCCCCGAGGAGGAGCGGCTGGGCTCCAGGATGCCCCATCGCCCAGGCCCCGGGCAGCACAGGGCGCCAGGCGCTCCCTGGACAGGGAAAGGGGCCCTCCTTCTCCCCACCAGAGAACATGGCGTGCTCCTGTGCTGGGGCAGAACTAGATGAGGCTGCACCCGGGGGAGCCAGGTGCACTCTAAGACACCCGTCTACTCTGGACGCGGGCAGGGCCGCCACTCCCTACAGGACGCCAGGCGTCCAGCCCAGTGCACGGTCCCGCTCTCGAGCCCCACGCGGGAGGAACAGGAGGACGGCAGGAAGCGTGTTCCGCCTTGGAAGCCAGCGGAATGGGGCGGAATCCTGTCGGGTGGCCCTCTCCGGACAAGCACCCGCCCTCGCCGCCCCATGCCCTGGAGAAAAGTCACAAGGAACTCCTTGCCGAGCCGCGTGGCTTACGGAGGCTTCACTGCCACGGGCCTTGACGGAGGAGAAGCCCCAGGGGCGGGAGACCTGGCGCCAGATCGACCCGAGGCTGCAGGACTCTCCAGAGCAGGGGCTCCCAGCATGGAGCCGCAGCACCCGGGGGCGCTGCTGAGGCGCAGAGACCCCAGAGCCTGACATCCCAGGCGATCCTTGCCAACGGCGGGACGCGTCCACCAGGGGGCAGCCTTCTCCCCCAAAAACAGGAGCACTGTGCCGCAGGAGGGGCGGCTGAGCCTGGGAAAGCCAGCAGATGCGGCTCAGTCTCCAGTCCCGCCCCCGGCCCAAACCAGCCTCTGCTTGTGCCTGGCCTCTTCACGGGGTTCCTGCGGGCAAGCCCCCCAAAAGGCGGCCCGGTCAGCACCAAGAAAACGCCCCACCATGGCCAAGAGCATAAGAGATTACAAGAAGATGTGCTCCAGGAGATGAGCCCAGCTCCCGGAAGCAAGGGACATTGCCCGGGGGAAGGGAAACTGGGCTCTGCCCTCTGCTGCGCCTTTCCACTTTCGGGCCCCTGGAAGGGATCCCAAGTCCCTGCCCCGGGGGAAGGGGGCACGCACTGAGGCGTGGCTCACAGTCTTCCTGCCCAGGAAGTACGGGCTACTCTCCGGGCATTCCAAGGCGTGAAGGCCAGAAAATATTTCCCCCCCCTAGGCACCTGGCGGGAGCAAGGGATGCGGACGCCGCCATGAATCCACAGACACAGGGACCCGACACAAGGCCACACTGCAACCGTGCTTCCGTGCCCACGATCCGGTGAATTTGCAACGGGAAAATCGCGATCCCTTTTCGCTTAGTTCCATTGCTGTTCAGAGGGCAGGGTCACATCAGGAAATCGAGGATTCCAGTCACCGCGCCCCCTCCTCGCCCTGGAACTCAGTGCAATCACACCAGCCCTCACATTCACATGCCTGTCTATCTCCCCGCTGCCCTGGCCAGCCTTCCTCCTGATGTTCCAAAATGTGGCCACACAGCAGCACACCCAACCGTGTTAATTTACAGGCATCTTTTCCACACTATCCCTTAGTTTGTAATGGTAGTTATTCATCTCACTGTCTATTCGTGCATTGGTGGTTGGTCTTTCGGTTGTTTGGTTGGTTGATTTACCTATTGGTCGCTGGAGCGAGGGTCTGGGCCGTGGCCCTGGCTGCCACGGATCTCACAAGACTGTCTGAACCTGGCGGGGAAATTCAAAAGGGATCCTCCCGAGTGCCGGAATTGGGCAAGCTGCACAGGCTTCTGGAGTCTTTCACATCTGCCCGGCCCATGCCCCGCGTGCCTTCATGTGGTATTGGAGATGAATGGGATACTTTCTACCCACAGATAGCAACGTTTCCATTCTACCTGGTACTGAATTAAATTGGATGTCATACCTCCCAGAATAAACTGATCAATTCCTTTGCCTGATAACCAGGCACCTAGGGAAATGTGAGGGCGGGGCGAGGGGGGGTGGGGGGCGGGAGGGGCAGAGCATTTGGGGCTCCATAAGTTATTCTGGGGGTCCCGGGGGAATTTAAACGAACCAACCTACCAAGAAGAAGAAGGAAAGGAAATCAGTAAGAAAATGAATAAATAAATCAATAAACAAACAAAAAAAAAATAAATAATAAGAACAGCAGCAAAGCGCCCAGCGGGGAAAGGAAGCGGGATAGTAGCTGTTTAAAGGGAAAGGGAAGGGGAATATTCGAACATCGTGTCCCGGGGGGAAAGAAGAAGCTAAAGTTGTGATGACTAGAAAACGGGGCCCTTTTGCAAGCGCCGCAGGCCGCAGATGAGTGACACGGAGCTGAGGGCAGAGCACAACCTGTGGCACGCAGCCCGTGAAGGGAGTGGTGGGCATGTGGAGCAAGGGCCTCCTTTCGTGGAAGGCGCACGTCCCCCTGGGTCTGGCCGGCGAGCTTTTGGGGGAGAAGGCGAGGGAAACCAGGGGAGGGATCTTGGCGCCCAGGAGCGCGGGTGGCCAATGAGAAGCCCAGCGAGCCAAGAGGGCGGAGCCTGGAAGGGGGGGCGGGGGGCCCGTATATAAAGGCCCGCGCACGGGGGGGCCCGGGCGCAGTCCCAAAGGGGATTCGGGAGGGTCTTGGAAGAGCAGAATCCTGGGTGCTGGGCAGGCAGGCCAGCGAGGAGACGAGGGGGAAATTGCGGGGGGGCCCCCGGAGGGTGGGAGCTGCTTGCGTTGTGCCCAGGACCCGGCGGGGAAAAACCCCTGCGTGGAGCGAGGTCTTGAGAGCTAGCTGGGGAGGCCGCACCTGAGGGGACCCAAACCCCTCGCACCCCCAGGCAAGGGGAATGGAGGGAGAAGCGGGTGCTGAGGGTCACGTGGAAGTTGCCAGGCCCGCCTGGACATCAACCCGTACCCACCAAGCAGGGGGAAAAAGCTTTGGAGAAACTCTCGGCCTTACCCAAGACTCCACGCATCCTGAGGGGAGAGCGGGCATTCGGGAAAAGCCCGTGAAGGGCTTGCGCAAACACGCGCTCCTGGGACCTTGGCGAGGGACTTGGGCCCGCTGGAAGGGGGCGGGCTCGGCGGGGCCCCATAAGCCCAGTGCGGAAGGAAGGCATCGGCAGACTCCCCGAGGGGGGAAAGGCGGCTGGGCTCCGGGGATGCCCCATCGCCCAGGCCCCGGGCAGCACAGGGCGCCAGGGGCTCCCTGGACATGGAAAGGCCCCCCTTCTCCCCCCCCAGAGGACTGGCGTGCTCCTGTGCTGGGGCAGAACTAGATGAGGCTGCCCCGGGGGAGCCAGAGTCCCACTCTAAGACACCCGCCCTACTCTGGACGGGGCAGGGCCGCCCCCCTACAGGACGCCAGGCGTCCAGCCCAGTGCACGGTGCCCGCTCTCGCGCCCCCCGCGGGAGGGCAGGAGGAGCCGAGCAGGAAGCTGTTCCGCCTTGGAAGCCAGCGGAAAGGGGCGGATCCTGTCGGGTGGCCCTTCCGGACAAACACCCGCCCTCGCCGCTCCTGCCATGGAGAAAAGTCACAAGGAACTCCTTGCCGAGCCGCGTGGCTTACCACGGAGTCTTGCGGAGGAAGCCCCAGGGGCGGGTGACCTGGGGCCAGATCGACCCCAGGGGCCCCGCAGGACTCTACAGAGCAGGGGGGGTCCCAGCATGGAGCCCCAGCACCCGGGACGCTGCTGAGGCGCAGAGACCCCAGAGCCTGAATCCCCGGCGACCTTGCCAAAGGCGGGACGCGTCCACCAGGCCCGGCAGCTTCTCCCCCCAAAGACGGGACACTGTGCCGCAGGAGGGGCGGCTGACCCTGGGAAAGCCAGCAGCTGCGGCTCAGTTCCAGTCCCCGCCCCAGTGCCCAAACCAGCCTCTGCTTGTGCCCTGGGCCCCTTCACGGGCTCCCTGCGTGCCAGCGCCCCAAAGCGGCAGGGTCAGCACCAAGAAAATTTACCCCACTCCTGGCCAAAGAGATAAGAGATTACAAGAAGGGTGTGCTCCAGGGATTTAGCCCAGCTCAGGAAGCAATGGGGCATTGCCCGGGAAGGAAACTGGGCTCAGCCCTTGCTGCGCCTTTCCACTGCTTTCCGGGTGGAAGGATCCCAAGTCCCTGTCCGGGGGCCCAAAGGGGGGGACGCACTGAGGCCCGGGGCCCAGTCTTCCTGCCAGGAAGTCCCGGGGTACTCTCCGGGCATTCCAAAGGCGTGAAAAGGGCCCGACAATCCCCCGCCTTTGGCACCTGGCGGGTAGCAAGGGATGCGGGAAAGCCGCCCTGAATCCACAGACACGGGACAGACACAAGGCCACACTGAAACCGTGCTTCCGTGCCCCACGATCCGGTGAATTTGCAACGGGAACTGCGATCCCTTTTCGCTTAGTTCCTTAGCTGTTCAGGGGGGCAGGGTCACACAGGAAATCGAGGTTCCAGTCCCCCGTGCCCCCTCCTTGCCCTGGGAACTCAGTGCAATCTCAGCCCTCACATTCACATCGCCTGTCTATTTTCCCCCGCTCCCCGGGCCCCACCCTGCTCCCTGTTGCTTCCAAACTGTGGCCCACACAGCAGCACACCCAACCGTGTTTAATTTACAGGCATCTTTTCACACTATCCCTTATTTTGTAATGGTAGTTATTCATCTCACTGTTATTCGTGCATTGGTTTGGGGTTGGTCTTGGGTTTGGGTTTGGGTTTGGGTTGATTTCCCTTTATTGGTGGGCTGGAGGGGGGTTTCCGCCGAGGCCCGGGGCCTGCCAAGGTTTCCCACAAGACTGTCTGACCTGGCAGGGAATTACAAGGGTTCCCGAGTGCCGGAATTGGAGGCAAGCTGCACGGGCTTCTGGAGTCTTTCACATCTGCCCGGCCCATGCCCCGCTTTGCCTTATGGGGGTAGTTGGATGATGAATGGGATACTTTTACCCACAGATAGCAACGTTTCCATTCTACCTGGTCACTAAAATTAAATTGGATGTGAAAACCCTCCCAGAATAAATTTGGATCAATTCCTTTGCCTGATAAACCGGGGAAACCTAGGGAAATGTGGGGGACGGGGGGGGGGGTTCGGGGGGCCGGGAGGACAGGCGTTTGGGGCTCCATAAAGTTATTCTGGGGGTTCCCGGGGGAATTTCAACGAACAACCCAAACCCAAGAAAAAGAAGGGAAAAAAAATCAGTAAGTAAATAAAATAAATAAATAAACAAACAACCAAACAAATAAATAAATACATAAGAACAGCAGCAAAGCAAACGCGGGGAAAAGGGAAGAGGATAGTAGCTGTTTGAAGGAAGGGAAGGGGAAAAAATTCGAACATCGAGTCCCTGGGGGAGAAGAAGTGATGTTGTGATGACTAGAAAACGTGGCTCCTTGAAAGCGCCGCAGACCGCAGATGAGTGACACGGAGCTGAGGGCAGGCACAACCGTGGCACGCAGCCCTGAAGGAGTGGTGGGCATGTGGGCACGGGCCTCCTTTCATGGAAGGCGCCACCCCCCCCTGGGTCTGGGGGACCAGCTTGTGGGGGTAAGCGGGGGCCAGGGGAGGATCTTGGCGCCCAAGGAGCGCGTGTGGCCAATGAGAAGCCAGCGACCCAAGAGGGCGGAGCCTGGGAAGGGGGCGGTGGGCAGTATATAAGGCCCCGGCGCAGGGGCGGGCCGGGCGCAGTACAGAGATTCGGGAGGTTTGGGAAAGAGCAGAATCCTGGGTGCTGGGCAGGCAACCACGAGGAGAGAGGAGGATCGCGGGGGGCCCCGGGAGGTGGGAGCGGCTGCGTTGTCCCCATGGACCCGGCGGGGGGGGAACCCTGCGGGAGCGAAAGTTTGAGAGGCTAGCTGGGGAGAGCCGCCCTGAGGGAGCCATCCTCGCCCCAGCCAGGCAAGGGGATGGGGGAAAGGAAGCGGGGGTGCAGAGGGGTCAGGGTGGAAGTCCCAGGTCCGCCTGGACATCAACCGTACCAACACAAGCAGCGGAAGCTTTGGGGGAACTCTCGGCCTTACCCATGACTCCACGCATCCTAAAGGGAGACGGGCATCAGGGAAGCCCGTGAAAGGGGCTTGCGCAACAACGCGGCCCTGGGGACCCTTGGCGAGGGATTGGCGGCCCGCTGGAAGAGGCGGGCTCGGCAGGGCCCCGAAGCCCCTTGCGGAAGGAAAAGGGATCGCAAAGACTCCCCGAGGGAGGAGCGGCTGGGCTCCAGGATGCCCCATCGCAGGCCCGGGCAGCACAGGGCGCCAGGGGCCCCTCCTGGACATGGAAGGGCCTCCTTCTCCCCACCAGAGGACATGGCGTGCTCCGTGCTGGTTTTGGGGCAGGAACTAGTGAGGCTGCACCCCGGGGGGGCCAAAAGTGCACTCTAAGACACCGTGTACTCTGGACGGCAGGGCCGGGCCCCTCCTAACAGGACGCCAGGGTCCAGCCCCGTGGGACGGTGCCGCTCTCCGACCCCCGCGGGAGGGCAGAGGACGAGCGGAAGCGTGTTCCGCCTTGGAAACCAGCGGAATGGGGTAATCCTGTCGGGTGGCCCTCTCGGACAAGCACCCGCCCTCGCCGCTCCATGCCTGGGAAAAAAAGTCACAAAGGGAAATCCCTTTCCGGCCGCGTGGCTTACGGAGGCTTAAATGCCACGGGTCTTGGGCGGAGGAGAAGCCCCAGGGGGGGAGACCCGGCGCCAGGACCCCCAGTCCCCAGGCTGCAGGGGAATCTCCAGAGCAGGGGCTCCCAGCATGGAGCCGCAGGGACCCGGGACGGGTTTGAGGCGCAGAGGGCCCCAGAGCCTGACATCCCAGGCGTTTCCCTTTCCAACGGCGGGACGCGTCCACCAGCCCGGGAGCCTTCTCCCCCCAAAGACTGGAGCACTGTGCCCCAGGAGGGGCGGTGAGCCTGGGAAGCCAGCAGCTGCGGCTCAGTCTCCAGTCCCCCCCCAGTGCCCAAAACCAGCCTCTGCTTTTGCCTGGCCTCTTCACGGGCTCCCCGCGTGCCAGCGCCCCAAAAGGGGGCAGGGTCAGCACCAAGAAAATCGCCCCATCATGGCCCAAAAGCAAAAGAGATTACAAGAAGATGTGCTCCAGGAGATGAGCCAAGTCAGGAAGCAAGGGACAAATTTCCCGGGGAAGGAAACTGGGCTCAGCCTCTGCTTCGCCTTTCCAATGCTGCCGCTGAAGAGATCCAAGTCCCTGTCCGGGCCAAGGAGCACGCATGAGGCCCTGGCTCACAGTCTTCCTGCCAGGAAGTACGGGCTACTCTGGGCATTCCAAGGCGTTTAAGGCCAGACATATCCCCCGCCTAGCCGTGGCGGGAGAAGGGATGCGGACGCCCCCATGAATCCACAGACACAGGGGCAGACACAAGGGGCCCCACTGCAACCGTGCTTCCGTGCCCACGATTTTGGTGAAATTTTCAACGGGAACTTGCGATTTCCCTTTCGTTAGTTCCCTAGCTGTTTAGAGGGCAGGTCACATCAGGAAATGAGGATTCCAGTCAACCCCGCCCCCCCTTCCGCCCTGGAACCCCAGTGCATTTTCCACAGCCCTCACCCTTTTACATCGCCCTGTCAATCTTCCCCGCTGCCCTGGCCAGCCTGCTCCCTGATGCTTCCAAACTGTGGCCACACAGCAGCACACCCAACCGTGTTTATTTACGGAATCTTTTTCCCCACATTATCCCTTAGTTTGTAATGGTAGTTTTTTCTTTTCACTGTTATTCGTGCATTGGGTTGGGTTGGTCTTTCGGTTGTTTGGTTGGTTGTTTTTTCTATGGACGCTGGGCGAGGGTTCTCGCCGAGGCCCTGGCTGCCCCCGGATCTCAAAGACTGTCTGAACCCCGGCAGGGAATTCACAAGGGTCCTCCCGAAATGCCGGGGAATTTGGAAGGGAAGCTGACAGGCTTCTGGAGTCTTTCACATTCTGCCCGGCCCATGCCCGCGTGCCTTCATGTGGGTAGTTGGATGATGAATGGGATCCCTTTACCCACAGATAAGCAACGTTTCTTTTCTACCTGGTCCTAAATTCAATTGGTGTGCATACCCAGAATAATTTGATCAATTCCTTTGCCTGATAACCAGGCCCTTTGGGAAATGTGAGGACGGGGGGTGCGGGGGGCCCGGGGGGGGAGGGGGACAAGAGCGTTTGGGGCTCCAAAAGGGGGATTTGGGGGTTCACGGGGGAATTTAAACGCCCCCCCCCCAAAACCAAAAAGAAAAAGGGAAAAGGGAAAAACAGTAAGTAAATGATAAATAAATAAACAAACAAACAAACAAACAAATAAATCATAAGAACAGCAGCAAAGCGACGCTGGGAAAGGACGGGAGGATAGTAGCGTTTGAAAAAAGGGGAAAGGGGGGAATATTCGAAATCGAGCCCCTGGGGGAGAAAAAAGCTGAGGGTTGTGATGACTAGAAAACGTGGTCAGAAAGGGCCACGGGCCCGCAGATGAGTGACACGGAGCTGAGGGCGAGCACAACCTTTTGGGCACGCAGCCCGTGAAGGAGTGGTGGGCATGTGGAGCACGGGGCCCTTTTTTCCCGGGGGAAGGGCAGGGTTCCCCCGGGGTTGGCCGGACCAGCTTTGGGGGAAAGCGAGGGGACCAGGGGAGGGATCTTGGCGCAGGAGGGGCGGGTGGCCAATGAGAAGCCCAGCGAGCCAAGAGGGCGGAGCCTGGAAGGGGGCGAGTGGGCGGGGATAAAAAGGGCCCCGGCGCACGGGGGGGCCCGGGCGCAGTACAGAGATGCGGGAGGTCTTGGAAGGCAAAAAATCTGGGTGCTGGGCAGGCGGCCAGCGAGGAGACGAGGAGGATCGCGGAGGCCCCGGGAGGTCGGAGCGGCGGGGCGCTGTGCCCAGGACCCGGCTGGGGACCTGCGGGAGCGAAGTCTTTTAGAGCTAGCTGGGGAGAGCCGCACCCGAGGTGGCCCCTCCTCGCACCAGCAGGCAAGGGGATGGAGGAGAAGGGGTGCTGAGAGTCGCTTGGAAGTTTCCAGGTCCGCCTGGACATCAACCCAGTACCCACCAAGCATCGGAAAGCTTTGGAGAACTCTCGGCCCTTTCCCAGACTCACGATCCTGAGGGAACGGGCATCAAAGGAAGACCGTGAAAGGGGTTGCGCAAAACACGCGCTCCTGGGACCTTGGGAGGGACTTGGCGGCCCGCGGAAGAGGCTGGCTCGGAGGGCCCCCAAGCCCAGTGCGGAAGGTAGGGATCGGCACGACTCCCGAGGGAGGAGCGGCTGGGCTCCATGGGGTGCCCATCGCCCAGGCCCGGGCCCCGCACAGGCGCCAGGCGCTCCCTGGACATGGAAAGGGCCCTCCTTCTCCCCACCAAGAGAAAAAATGGCGTGCTCCTCTGCTGGGGCAGGAACTAGATGAGGCTGCACCGGGGGAGCCAGAAATGCCTCTAAGACCAACCGTCTACCTGGACGCGGCAGGGCCGCCACTCCCTACAGGACACCAGGGGGTCTAGGCCAGTGCACGGTTTTTTTCCCCTCTCGAAACCCCACGCGGGAGGAGCAAGGAGGACGACCCCGGAAACGTTGTTCCGCCTTGGAAGCCAGCGGAACGGGGCGGAATCCTGTCGGGTGGCCCTCTCCCGGGCAAGCACCGCCCCTTTGCCGCTCCCATGCCCTGGAGAAAAAATCACAGGGAACTCCTTTGCCCAAGCCCCGGTTACCCGGAGTCTTGACGGAGGAGAAGCCCAGGGGCGGGTGACTGGCGCCAGATCGACCCGAGGGGTGCAGGATCTAAGGCAGGGGCTCCCAGCATGGAGCCCCAGCACCCGGGACGCTGTGGGCGCGAGACCCCAGAGCCTGACATCCCAGGCGATCCTTGCCAACGGCGGGACGCGTCCACCAGGGGCAGCCTTTTCCCCCAAAGACAGGAGCACTGTGCCGCAGGAGGGGCGGCTGAGCCTGGGAAGGGCCCGCAGCTGCGGGTCAGTCTCCCGTCCCGCCCCAGTGCCCCCAAAACCCGCCTCTGCTGTGCCCTGGCCCCCCTTCACGGGCTCCCTGCGTTTTCCAGCCGCCCAAAGGCGGCAGGGTCAGCACAAAAATCAACCCCCCTCATGGCAAGAGCATAAGAGATTACAAGAAGATGTGCTCCAGGAGATGAGGCCAGCTCAGGAAGCAAGGGACAAATTTCCGGGGAAGGAAACTGGGCTCAGCCCTCTGCTGCGGGCCCTTTCCACGGGTGCCGCTGGAAGAAATCCCAAATCCCTGTCCGGGTCAAGGGGGCCCCGCCCCTTTATGGCCCCTGGCACACAGTCTTCCTGCCCAGGAAGTTACGGGCTACTCTCCGGGCATTCCAAGGCGTGAAGGCCAGACATAATCCCCCGCTAGGCACCTGGCGGGAGCAGGGATGCGGACGCCGCCATGAATCCCAGGACACAGGGACAGACACAAGGCACACTGCAAAACCCGGGTTCCGTTTCCCCACGATCCGGTGAAATTTTTCAACGGGAACTCGCGATCCCTTTTCGTTTGTTCCTTAGCTGTTCAGGGGCAGGGGTACATCAGGAAATCGAGGATTCAGTCACCGTTGCCCCCTCCCGCCCTGGAACTCAGTGCAATCACTGCCCTCACATTCACATCGCCCTGTCTATCTTCCCCGCTGCCCTGGCCAGCCGCCCCCTGATGCTTCCAAACTGTGGCCACACGGGCAGCACACCCAACCGGGTTTAATTTACAGGCCCCACTTTCCACACAAATCCTTGGTTTTTTAAGGGGGTTATTCATTCACTGTCTTTTCTTTGAATTGGTTGGTTGGTCTTTTCGGTTGTTTGGTTGGTTGATTTTCCCTATTGGTCGCGGGAAAGCGAGGGTCTCGCCGGGGCCCCTGGCTGCACGGATCTCACAAGACTGTCTGAACCTGCGGGAATTCACAAGGGTCCTCCCGAGTCCCGGAAATTTGGAGGCAAGCTGCACAGGCTTCTGGAGTCTTTCACATCTGCCGGCCCATGCCCTCGCTTGCCTTCATGTGGAAGTTGGATGATGAATGGGATACTTTCTACCCACAGTTAGCAACGTTTCCATTCTACCTGGCATAAATTTAAAAATTGGATGTGCATACCCCAGAATAAATTTGATCATTTCCTTTGCCTGAAAACCGGGCCCACCTAGGGAAATTGAGGACGGGGCGGGGTTGGTGGGGCCGGGAGGGACAGAGCGTTTGGGGCTCCATAAAGTTATTCGGGGTGTTCCCGGGGGAATTTCAACAAAACCAACCAACAAGAAGAGAAGGAAGGAAATCAGTAAGTAAATGAATAAATAAATAAACAAAAAAACCCAAACAAAAAAAATAAATAATAAGAAAAGCAGAAAGCGACAGGGGGAAAGGAAGCAGGAAAGTAGCTGTTTGAAGGAGGGAAGGGGAATATTCGAACATGAGTCCCTGGGGGAGAAGAAGTGATGTTTGTGATGATAGAAAACGTGGCTTGAAAGCGCCGCAGGCCGCAGATGGGGGACACGGAGCTGAGGGCAGAGCACAAACCTGTGGCAGCACCCCGTGAAGGAGTGGGGGGCCATGTGGAGCACAGGGCCTCCTTTCGTGGAAGGCGCAGGCCCCCCTGGGTCGGGCCGGACGAGCTTGTGGGTGAAAGGAGGGGGACCAGGGGAGGGATTTGGCCCCAAAAAGGAGCGGGGTGGCCAATGAGAAGCCAGCGAGCCCAAAAGGGGCGGAAGGCCCGGAAGGGGGCGGTGAGCAGTTTTTTAAAGACCCGGGGCCGGGCGGGCCCGGGGGCCCGTACCGAGATTCCCCGGGGGGTCTTGGAAGAGCAGAATCCTGGGTGCTGGGCAGCCGGCCAGCGAGGGAGACGAGGAGGATCGGGAGGCCCCGGGAGGTCGGGGGCTTTGCGTTGTGCCAGGACCCGGCTGGGGGAAACCCCTGCGGGGGGCGAAGTCTTGAGAGCTAGCTGGGGAGAGCCGCACCTGAGGGGGGCCACTCCTCGCACCAGCCAGGCAAGGGGATGAGGAGAAGGGGTGCTGAGAGTCGCGGTGGAAGTGCCAGGTCCGCCTGGACATCAACCCGTACCCACACAAGCAGCGGAAAGCTTTTGGGGGGAAACTCTCGGCCTTACCCCTGACTCCACGCATCCTTTAGGGAGACGGGCATCAGGAAGACCGTGAAGGGCTTTGGGGAAACACGGGGTCCTGGGACCCTTGGCGGGGACTTGGCGGCCCGCTGGAAGAGGCTGGCTCGGCGGGGCCCGAAACCCCAGTGCGGAAGGCAGGCTTCGGGCCCCCGACTCCCCAGGGAGGAGGCCCCCGGGTGGGCTCCCCGGTGCACCCATGCCCCGGCCCGGGCAAACAACAGGGCGCCAGGCGGGTCCCTGGACATGGGGAAAGGGCCCCTTCTCCCCACCGAGAAACATGGCGTGTCCTGGCTGGGGCAGAACTAGATGAGGCTGCCCGGGGGAGCCAGGTGCATCTAAAGCACCCGTCTACCTGGACGCGGGCAGGGCCGCCCACTCCCTACAGGACGCCAGGCGTCCAGCCCAGTGCACGGTGCCGCTCTCGAGCCCCACGCGGGGGGAACAGGAGGAAGAGCAGGAAGCGTGTTCCGCCTTGGAAGCCAGCGGAATGGGGCGGAATCTGTGGGTTTGGGCCCCCTCCGGACAAGCACCCGCCTCGCCGCTCCATGCCTGGAGAAAAGTCACAAGGAACTCCCTTTCCCAGCCGCGTGGCTTACGGAGGCTTCACTGCCCCGGAGCCTTGACGGAGGAGAAGCCCCAGGGGCGGGTGACCTGGCGCCAGATCGACCCGAGGCTGCAGGACTCTCCAGAGCAGGGGCTCCCCGCATGGAGCCGCAGCACCCGGGACGCTGCTGAGGCGCAGGAGACCCCAGAGCCCGACCATCCCAGGCGATCCTTGCCAAAAGGCGGGAAGCGGGCCACCTGGCGGCAGCCTTCTCCCCCCAAAGACAGGAGCACTGTGGCCGCAGGAGGGGCGGCTGACCCGGGAAAGCCAGCAGATGCGGCTCCGTCTCCAGTCCCGCCCCAGTGCCCAAAACCAGCCTCTGCTTGTGCCCGGGCCCTCTCACCCCGCTTCCCTGCGGGCAAGCGCCCAAAGGCGGCAGGGTCAGAAACCAAGAAAATGGGCCCCATCAGGGCCCAAAGGGCGATAAGTATTACAAGAAGATGTGCTCCAGGAGATGAGCCCAGCTCAGGAAGAAAGGGGACATTGCCCGGGGAAGGAAATGGGCTTTTGCCCTCTGCTGCGCCTTTCCACTGCTGCGCGGGAAAGGGGATCCCAAGTCCCTGCCCGGGAAAGGGGGCACGCATGAGGCCGTGGCTCACAGTCTTCCTCCCCAGGAAGTTCGGGGTTACTCTCCGGCATTCCAAGGCGTGGAAGGCCAGACATATCCCCGCCTGGCACCTGGGGGGGAGCAAGGGATGCGGACGCCGCCATGATCCACAGACCCCAGGGACAGCCACAAGGCCACACTGCAACCGTGCTTCCGTGCCCCACGATCCGGTAAATTTTGGGGGGCAACGGGAACCCTCGCGACCCCTTTTCGTTAGTTCCTAGCTGTTCAGAGGCAGGTCACATCAGGAAAATCGAGGATTCCAGTCACCGCGCCCCTCCCTCGCCCGGGGAACTCAGTGCAATCACACATCAGCCTCACATTCACATCGCCTGTCTATCTTCCGCTGCCCTGGCCAGCCTTCCTCCTGATGCTTCAAACTGTGGCCAACAGCAGCACACCCAAACCGATGTTTAAAATTACGGGCCCATCTTTTCCACACTACCCCTTTTTTTTGTAAGGGTTTGTTATTCACTCAATGTCAAATTCGTGCTTTGGTTGGTTGGTCTTTCGGTTTTTTGGGTTTGGGTTTTGGGATTTACTATTGTGTGCTGGAGCGAGGGTCTCGCCGAGGCCCTGGCTCCCAAAGGATCTCACAAGACTGTCTGAACCGGGGCAGAATTCACAAGGGTCCTCCCGAGTCCCCGGAATTGGAGGCAAGCTCCCACAGGCTTCTGGAGCCCTTTCACATCTGCCCGGCCCATGCCCTGCGGGGCCTTCATGTGGTTTAGTTGGATGATGTGGGATACTTTCCCCCACAGTAGAACGTTTCCATTTACCTGGTCACTAAATTTAAAAATTGGATGTGATACCTCCAGAATAAATTTGATTTTTTCCCTTTTTGCCTGATAACCAGGCACCTAGGGAAATTTTGAGGGACGGGGCGGGGTTGCGTGGTGCCGGGAGGGACAGAGCGTTTGGGGCTCCTTTAAAAGTTATTCGGGGTGTTCCCGGGGAATTTCAACAAACCCAAACCCAACCAAGAAGAAGAAGGAAAGGAAATCAGTAAGTAAATGAATAAATAAAAAAAACAAACAAAAAACAAATAAATAAATACATAAGAACAGCACGCAAAGCGACAGCTGGGAAAGGAAGCAGGATAGTAGCTGTTTGAAGGAAGGGAGGGGGAAAATTCGAACATCGAGTCCCTGGGGGGAGAAGAAGCTGATGTTGTGATGGACTAGAAAAGGGCTCTGCAAGCGCCGGGAGGCCGCAGATGAGTGACACGGAGCTGAGGGCAGAGCACAAACCCTTTGGGACGCAGCCCGTGAAGGGAAGTGGTGGGCATGTGGAGCACAGGGCCTCCTTTCCCTGGGGGGGCGCACGTCCCCATGGGTCTGGGCCGGACCAGCTTGTGGGGGAAAGCGAGGGACCAGGGGAGGGTCTTGGGCCCAAGGAGCCGCGGGTGGCCAATGAGAGCCCAGCGAGCCAAGAGGGCGGGAGCCTGGAAGGGGGCGGTGGGCAGATTAAAGGCCCGGCGCACGGGCGGGCCCGGGCGCAGTCCGGATTCGGGGGGGTCTTGGAAAAAGCAGAATCCCCGGGTGCTGGGCAGGCGACCAGCAGGAGACGAGGAGGTTGCGAGGCCCCGGGAGGGTGGGAGCGGCTTGCGTTTTTTGCCCAGGACCCCGGGTGGGGGAACCCCCGCGGGAAACGAAGTCTTGAGAGCTAGCTGGGGTGAGAGCCGCAACCCGAGGGGAAGCCCCCTCCTGCACCCGCCAGCAAGGGGGGGTGGAGGAGAAGGGGGGTTGCTGAGGGTCACGTGAAATGCCAGGTCCGCCTGGACATAAAACCCCTACCACACAAGCAGCGGAAAGCTTTGGAGAAACTCTCGGCCTTACCCATGACTCCACCCCAAACCTGAGGGAGACGGGCATCAGGAAGGACCGTGAAGGGCTTGCGCAAACACGGCTCCTGGGACCCTTGGCGAGGGACTTGGCGGCCGCCGGAAGAGGCCCCGGGGTCGGCAGGGCCCCGGCCCAGTGGGGAAAAGGAAGGCATCGGCACGACTCCCCGAGGGAGGAGCGGCTGGGCTCCAGGATGCCCCATCGCCAGGCCCGGCAGCACTGGGCGCCAGGCGCTCCCTGGACAGGGGAAAGGGCTCCTTTCCCCCCAGAGGACATGGCGTGCTCCGGTGCTGGGGCGGGAACTAGATGATGGGCTGCACCCGGGGGGGCCAGAGGTGCACCTAAGACCCCCGTCTACTCTGGACGGGGCCCGGGCCGCCACTCCCTACAGGACGCCAGGCGCCCAGCCCAGTGCACGGTCCCGGCTCTCGAGCCCCAGGGCGGAGGAAGGAGGACGAGCAGGAAGCGTGTTCCCCCTTTTGGAAGCCAGCGGATGGGGGGGAATCCTGTCGGGTGGCCCTCTCCGGAAAAGCACCCCGCCCTCCCCCGCTCCATCCCCTTGGAGAAAAGCCCCAAAGGAACTCCTTCCCGAGCCCGTGGCTTACGAGGCTTCACTGCCACGGAGTCTTGAGGGGAGAAGCCCCAGGGGGGGGAAAGACCTGCGCCAGATCGCCCGAGGCTGAGGCCCTCTCCAGAGCAGGGGCTCCCAGCATGGAGCCGCAGCACCCGGGACGTGCTGAGGCGCAGGGGAAACCCCAGAGCCTGAATCCCAGGCGACCCTTGCCAACGGCGGGACGGGGTCCACCGGGCCCGGCAGCCTTGTCCCCCAAAGACAGGAGCACTGTGCCGCAGGAGGGGCGGCTGACCCTGGGAAACCCAGCAGCTGCGGCTCAGTCTCCAGTCCCCCCCCAGCCCCCAAAAACCAGCCTCTGCTTGGCCCTGGCCTCTTCACGCGCCCCCTGCGGGCACAGCGCCCAAGGCGGCAGGCCCAGCACCAAGAAAATTCGCCCCACTCATGGCCAAGAGCATTAAGAGATTACAGAAGTTTGTGCTCCAGGAGATGAGCCTAGCTCGGGAAAAGCAAAGGGACATTCCCCGGGGAAGGGGAAAACTGGGCTCTGCCCTCTGCTGCGCCTTTCCACTGCTGCCGCTGGAGGATCCCAATCCCTGCCCGGGGCAAGGGGGGCACGCACTGAGGCCGTGGCTCACAGTCTTCCTGCCAGAAAGTACGGGCTACTCTCCGGGCATTCCAAAGGCGTGAAGGCCAAAATATCCCCCGCCTGGGCCCACCTGGCGGGAGCAAGGATGCGGCGCGCCATAAAACCACAGAAAGGGGCAGACACAAGGCCACACTGAAAACCGTGCTTCCTTTGCCCACGTTCCGGTGAATTTGCAACGGGAACTGCGATCCCTTTTCGCTTATTTTCCATAGTGTTCAGAGGGCAGGGTCACATCGGGGAAATCGAGGATTCCAGTCCCGCGCCCCCTCCTCGCCCTGGAACTCAGTGCAATCAACACAGCCCTCACATTCACATGGGGCCCCTGTCTATTTCCCCGCTCCCCTGGCCAGCCTGCTCCCTGATGCTTCCAAACTGTGGCCACACAGCAGCACCCCCAACCGTGTTTAATTTACAGGCATCTTTTCCACACTATCCCTTAGTTTGAAATGGAAAGTTATTCTTCTCATTTGTCATTGTGCATTGGCTGGTTGGTCTTTCGGTTGTTTGGTTGGTTGATTTCCCTATTGGTCGCTGGAGCGAGGGTTCGCCGTGGCCCTGGCTGCCATGGATCTCACAAGATGTCTGAAACCTGGCAGGGAATTCACAAGGATCCTCCGAAGTGCCGGAATTGGAGGGCAAGCTGCACAGGCTTCTGGAGTCTTTCACTCTCCCCGGGCCCCATGCCCCCCTGTGCCTTCATGGGGGTTGTTGGTTTGATGAATGGGTACTTTCTACCCACAGATAGCAAGTTTCCATTCTACCTGGTCCTGAATTCAATTGGATGAGCATACCTCCCCGAATAAACTTGAATCAATTCCTTTGCCTGATAACAGGCACCTAGGGAAATGGTGAGGACGGGGCGGGGTGGGGTGGGGCCCGGAGGGGGCAGAGCGTTTGGGGCCCATAAAATTATTCTGGGGGTGTCCGGAGGGAAATTTTAACGAACCCAAACCCAAACCCAAAAAGAAGAAGAAAGGAAATCAGTAAGTAAAGGAATAAATAAATCAAAAAACAAACAAACAAATAAAAAATACATAAGAACAGCAGCAAAAAGGGCACGGGAAAGGGAAACAGGATAGTAGCTGTTGAAGAAAGGAAGGGGAATATTTTGATACATCGGTCCTGGGGAGAAGAAGCTGATGTTGTGAAAGACTAGAAAACGTGGCTCTGCAAGGCCGCAGGCCGCAGATGAGTGACCGGAGTTTAGGGCAGAGCACAACCCGTGGCCGCAGCCGTGAAGGGTGGTGGGCATGTGGAGCACAGGGCCTCCTTTCGTGGAAGGCCACGTGCCCCCGGGTCTGGCCGGACCGCTTGTGGGGAAAGGAGGGGACCAGGGGAGGGATCTTGGGCCCAAGGAGCGCGGGTGGCCAATGAGAAGCCCAGGAGCCAAGAGGGCGGAGCCTGGAAGGGGCGTGTGGGCAGTATTAAAAGGCCCGGCGGGGCCCGGGCGGGCGGGGGGCCCGTACCAGAGATTCGGGAGGTCTTGGAAGAGTAGAATCCTGGGTGCTGGGCAGGCGACCAGCGAGGAGACGAGGAGGATCGCGGGGGGGGCCCCGGGAGGTGGGAGCGGCTTGCGCTGTGCCAGGACCCCGGGTGGGGAACCCCTGCAGGAGCGAAGTCTTGAGAGCTAGCTGGGGAGAGCCGCACCTGAGGGGAGCCACTCCTCGCACCAGCCAGGCAAGGGATGGAGGGGGAAGCGCGTGTCTGGGGTCATGTGGAAGTGCCATGTCGCCGGACATCAAACCCCTACCCACACAAGCAGCGGAAAGCTATGGAGAAACTCTGGGCCCCCTTTCCCATGACCCCCCCCCCCCCCCCCCACGCATCCTGAGGGAGACGGGCCCCCTCAGGAAAAAACCGCGAAGGGCTTGGGGCAAACACTCCGCGCTCCCCGGGACCCTTGGGAGGGGGGCTTGGCGGCCCGCTGGAAGAGGGGGCTCGGCAGGGCCGAAGCCCAGTGCGGAAGGCAGGCATCGGCACCCCCAACCTCCCGAGGGAGGAGGGCGGGCTCCAGGATGCCCCATCGCCAGGCCCCGGGCCAGACAGGGCGCCGGGCCCCCTTTGGACATGGAAAGGGCCTCCTTCTCCCCACCAGAGGACATGGCGTGCTCCTGTGCTGGGCAAAAATTTAGATGAGGCTGCACCCGGGGAGCCAGAGTGCACTCTAAGGAACAGCCGTCTACTCTGATGGGGGGAAAGGGTCGCCACTCCCTACAGGAGCCAGGCTTTCCAGCCCAGTGCACGGTTGCCGCTTCGAGCCCCACGCGGGAGGAGCAGGAGGAGAGCAGGAAGCGTGTTTCGCTTGGAAGCCAGCGGAATGGGGGGGGAAAATCCTGTCGGGTGGCCCTCCCCCGGACAAGCACCCGCCCCTCGCCGTCCATGCCCGGGAAAGAAAAGTCACAAGGAACCCCCTTCCCGGGGCCGCGGGTTTTTACGGAGGTTTTCATGCCACGGAGCCTTGACGGGGGAAAAACCCCCAGGGGCGGGAGACGGCGCCAGATCGACCCGAGGTTTGCAGGATCTCCAGAGCATGGGCTCCAGCATGGAGCCGCAGCACCGGGATGCTGTGAGGCGCAGGGGCCCCAGAGCCTGACATCCCGGGGCGATCCTTGCCCGGCGGGACGCGCCCACCAGGCGGCAGCCTTCTCCCCAAAGACACGGCACTGTGCCGCAGGAGGGGCGGCTGACCCTGGGAAAGCCAGCACTGCGGCTCAGTCTCCCGTACCGCCCCAGTGCCCAAACCAGCCTCTGCTTGTGCCTGGCCTCTTCACGGGCCCCCTGCGGGCCAGCGCCAAAGGGCGAAAAGGGGGTCAGCACCAAGAAAATCGCCACTCATGCCAAGAGCATAAGAGTTACAAGAGATGTGCTCCAGGAGATGAGCCCAGCTCGGAAGCAAGGGACATTGCCCGGGGAAGGAAAATGGGCCTGCCCTCTGCTGCGCCTTTCCATTTGCTGCCGCTGGAGGGTTTCCAAGTCCCTGCCCGGGGCAAGGGGCACCCCTTGAGGCCGTGGCTCACAGTCTTCCTGCCCAGAAGTACGGGGCTACTCCCCGGGCATCCAAGGCGTGAAGGCCAGACACATTCCCCCACCTAGGCACTGGCGGGAGCAAGGATGCGGAGGGCCCCCAAAATCCACAGACCAGGGACAGACACAAGGCCACACTGCAACCTTGCTTCCTTTGCCCCACGCCCGGTGAATTGGCAACAAAAAACTCGCGACCCTTTTCGCTTATTTCCCAAAACGCTGTTCAGAGGGCAGGGTCCATCGGGGAAATCGAGGTTTCCCAGTCCCGCGCCCCCCCCTCGCCCTGGAACTCAGTGCATCACCCCAAGCCTACATTCACATCGCCCTGTCTATTTTCCCCCCGCTCCCCGGGCCAGCCTGCCCCCTGTGTTTCCCAAACTGTGGCCACACAGCAGCACACCCAACCGTGTTGAATTTACAGGCCATCTTTTCCCCGTATCCCTTAGTTTGTAATGGTTTTTATTCATCTCACTGTTATTAGTGCATTGGTTGGTTGGACTTTCGGTTGTTTTGGTTGGTTGATTTACCTATTGGTCGCTGGAGCGAGGGTCTCGCCGTGGCCCTGGCTGCCACGGATCTCACAAGACTGTCTGAACCTGGCAGGGAATTCACAAGGATCCTCCCGAGTGCCGGAATTGGAGGCAAGCTGCCCAGGCTACTGGAATCTTTCACATCCGCCCGGCCCCTGCCCCCGCGTGCCTTCATGTGGGTAGTTGGATGATGAATGGGATACTTTCTACGCACAGATAGCAACGTTTCCATTCTACCTGGTCACTGAATTCAAATTGGATGTGCATACCTCCCAGAATAAACCTTGATCAATTCCTTTGCCTGATAACCAGGCACCTAGGGAAATGTGAGGACGGGGCGGGGTGGGGTGGGGCCGGGAGGGGCAGAGCGTTTGGGGCTCCATAAAGTTATTCTGGGGGGTCCCGGAGGAATTTCAACGAACCAACCTACCAAGAAGAAGAAGGAAAGGAAATCAGTAAGTAAATGAATAAATAAATCAAGAAACAAACAAACAAATAAATAATAAATACATAAGAACAGCAGCAAAGCGACAGCTGGGAAAGGAAGCAGGATAGTAGCTGTTTGAAGGAAGGGAAGGGGAATATTCGAACATCGAGTCCCTGGGGAGAAGAAGCTGATGTTGTGATGACTAGAAAACGTGGCTCTGCAAGCGCCGCAGACCGCAGATGAGTGACACGGAGCTGAGGGCAGAGCACAACCTGTGGCACGCAGCCCGTGAAGGAGTGGTGGGCATGTGGAGCACAGGGCCTCCTTTCGTGGAAGGCGCAAGTCCCCCTGGGTCTGGCCGGACGAGCTTGTGGGGGAAAGCGAGGGGACCAGGGGAGGGATCTTGGCGCCCAAGGAGCGCGGGTGGCCAATGAGAAGCCCAGCGAGGCAAGAGGGCGGAGCCTGGAAGGGGGCGGTGGGCAGTATATAAAGGCCCTGCGCACGGGCGGGCCGGGCGCAGTACCAGAGATTCGGGAGGTCTTGGAAGAGCAGAATCCTGGGTGCTGGGCAGGCGACCAGCGAGGAGACGAGGAGGATCGCGGAGGCCCTGGGTGGTGGGAGCGGCTTGCGTTGTGCCCAGGACCCGGTTGGGGAACCCCTGCGGGAGCGAAATCTTGAGAGCTAGCTGGGGAGAGCCGCACCTGGGGGGAGCCACTCCTCGCACCAGCCAGGCAAGGGGATGGAGGAGAAGCGGGTGCTGAGGGTCACGTGGAAGTGCCAGGTCCGCCTGGACATCAACCCGTACCCACACAAGCAGCAGAAAGCATCGGAGAAACTCTCGGCCTTACCCATGACTCCACGCATCCTGAGGGAGACGGGCATCAGGAAGACCATGAAGGGCTTGCGCAAACACGCGCTCCTGGGACCCTTGGCGAGGGACTTGGCGGCCCGCTGGAAGAGGCTGGCTCGGCAGGGCCCCGAAGCCCAGTGCGGAAGGCAGGCATCGGCACGACTCCCCGAGGGAGGAGCGGCTGGGCTCCAGGATGCCCCATCGCCCAGGCCCCGGGCAGCACAGGGCGCCAGGCGCTCCCTGGACATGGAAAGGGCCTCCTTCTCCCCACCAGAGGACATGGCGTGCTCCTGTGCTGGGGCAGAACTAGATGAGGCTGCACCCGGGGGAGCCAGAGTGCACTCTAAGACACCCGTCTAGTCTGGACGCGGGCAGGGCCGCCACTCCCTACAGGACACCAGGCGTCCAGCCCAGTGCACGGTGCCGCTCTCGAGCCCCACGCGGGAGGAGCAGTAGGACGAGCAGGAAGCGTGTTCCGCCTTGGAAGCCAGCGGAATGGGGCGGAATCCTGTCGGGTGGCCCTCTCCGGACAAGCACCCGCCCTCGCCGCTCCATGCCCTGGAGAAAAGTCACAAGGAACTCCTTGCCGAGCCGCGTGGCTTACAGAGGCTTCACTGCCACGGAGCCTTGACGGAGGAGAAGCCCCAGGGGCGGGAGACCTGGCGCCAGATCGACCCGAGGCTGCAGGACTCTCCAGAGCAGGGGCTCCCAGCATGGAGCCGCAGCACCCGGGACGCTGCTGAGGCGCAGGGGCCCCAGAGCCTGACATCCCAGGCTATCCTTGCCAACGGCGGGACGCGTCCACCAGGCGGCAGCCTTCTCCCCCAAAGACAGGAGCACTGTGCCGCAGGAGGGGCGGCTGACCCTGGGAAAGCCAGCAGCTGCGGCTCAGTCTCCAGTCCCGCCCCAGTGCCCAAACCAGCCTCTGCTTGTGCCCTGGCCTCTTCACGCGGCTCCCTGCGGGCCAGCGCCCAAGGGCGGCAGGGTCAGCACCAAGAAAATCGCCCCACTCATGGCCAAGAGCATAAGAGACTACAAGAAGATGTGCTCCAGGAGATGAGCCTAGCTCAGGAAGCAAGGGATATTGCCCGGGGAAGGAAACTGGGCTCTGCCCTCTGCTGCGCCTTTCAACTGCTGCCGCTGGAAGGGATCCCAAGTCCCAGCCCGGGGCAAGGGGGCACGCACTGAGGCCGTGGCTCACAGTCTTCCTGCCCAGGAAGTACGGGCTACTCTCCGGGCATTCCAAGGCGTGAAGGCCAGACATATCCCCCCGCCTAGGCACCTGGCGGGAGCAAGGGATGCGGACGCCGCCATGAATCCACAGACACAGGGACAGACACAAGGCCACACTGCAACCGTGCTTCCGTGCCCCACGATCCGGTGAATTTGCAACGGGAACTCGCGATCCCTTTTCGCTTAGTTCCATAGCTGTTCAGAGGGCAGGGTCACATCAGGAAATCGAGGATTCCAGTCACCGCGCCCCCTCCTCGCCCTGGAACTCAGTGCAATCACACACAGCCCTCACATTCACATCGCCCTGTCTATCTTCCCCGCTGCCCTGGCCAGCATGCTCCCTGATGCTTCCAAACTGTGGCCACACAGCAGCACACCCAACTGTGTTTTATTTACAGGCATCTTTTCCACACTATCCCTTAGTTTGTAATGGTAGTTATTCATCTCACTGTCTATTCGTGAATTGGTTGGTTGGTCGGTCGGTTGTTTGGTTGGTTGATTTACCTATTGGTCGCTGGAGCGACGGTCTCGCCGTGGCCCTGGCTGCCACGGATCTCACAAGACTGTCTGAACCTGGCAGGGAATTCACAAGGATCCTCCCGAGTGCCGGAATTGGAGGCAAGCTGCACAGGCTTCTGGAATCTTTCACATCTGCCCGGCCCCTGCCCCCGCGTGCCTTCATGTGGGTAGTTGGATGATGAATGGGATACTTTCTACCCACAGATAGCAACGTTTCCATTCTACCTGGTCACTGAATTAAATTGGATGTGCATACCTCCCAGAATAAACTTGATCAATTCCTTTGCCTGATAACCAGGCACCTAGGGAAATGTGAGGACGGGGCGAGGTGGGGTGGGACCGGGAGGGGCAGAGCATTTGGGGCTCCATAAAGTTATTCTGGGGGGTCCCGGGGGAATTTCAACGAACCAACCTACCAAGAAGAAGAAGGAAAGGAAATCAGTAAGTAAATGAATAAATAAATCAATAAACAAACAAAAAAATAAATAAATACATAAGAACAGCAGCAAAGCGACAGCTGGGAAAGGAAGCAGGATAGTAGCTGTTTGAAGGAAGGGAAGGGGAATATTCGAACATCGAGTCCCTGGGGGAGAAGAAGCTGATGTTGTGATGACTAGAAAACGTGGCTCTGCAAGCGCCGCAGGCCGCAGATGAGTGACACGGAGCTGAGGGCAGAGCACAACCTGTGGCACGCAGCCCGTGATGGAGTGGTGGGCATGTGGAGCACAGGGCCTCCTTTCGTGGAAGGCGCACGTCCCCCTGGGTCTGGCCGGACCAGCTTGTGGGGGAAAGCGAGGGGACCAGGGGAGGGATCTTGGCGCCCAAGGAGCGCGGGTGGCCAATGAGAAACCCAGCGAGCCAAGAGGGCGGAGCCTGGAAGGGGGCGGTTGGCAGTATATAAAGGCCCCGTGCACGGGCGGGCCGGGCGCAGTACCAGAGATTCGGGAGGTCTTGGAAGAGCAGAATCCTGGGTGCTGGGCAGGCGACCAGCGAGGAGACGAGGAGGATCGCGGAGGCCCCGGGTGGTGGGAGCGGCTTGCGCTGTGCCCAGGACCCGGCTGGGGAACCCCTGCGGGAGCGAAGTGTTGAGAGCAAGCTGGGGAGAGCCGCACCTGAGGGGAGCCACTCCTCGCACCAGCCAGGCAAGGGGATGGAGGAGAAGCGGGTGCTGAGGGTCACGTGGAAGTGCCAGGTCCGCCTGGACATCAACCCGTACCCACACAAGCAGCGGAAAGCTTTGGAGAAACTCTCGGCCTTAACCATGACTCCACGCATCCTGAGGGAGACGGGCATCAGGAAGACCATGAAGGGCTTGCGCAAACACGCGCTCCTGGGACCCTTGGCGAGGGACTTTTCGGCCCGCTGGAAGAGGCTGGCTCGGCAGGGCCCCGAAGCCCAGTGCGGAAGGCAGGCATCGGCACGACTCCCCGAGGGAGGAGCGGCTGGGCTCCAGTATGCCCCATCGCCCAGGCCCCGGGCAGCACAGGGCGCCCGGCGCTCCCTGGACATGGAAAGGGCCTCCTTCTCCCCACCAGAGGACATGGCGTGCTCCTGTGCTGGGGCAGAACTAGATGAGGCTGCACCCGGGGGAGCCAGAGTGCACTCTAAGACACCCGTCTACTCCGGACGCGGGCAGGGCCGCCACTCCCTACAGGAGGCCAGGCTTCCAGCCCAGTGCACGGTGCCGCTCTCGAGCCCCACGCGGGAGGAGCAGGAGGACGAGTAGGAAGCGTGTTCCGCCTTGGAAGCCAGCGGAATGGGGCGGAATCCTGTCGGGTGGCCATCTCCGGACAAGCACCCACCCTCGCCGCTCCATGCCCTGGAGAAAAGTCACAAGGAACTCCTTGCCGAGCCGCGTGTCATACGGAGGCTTCACTGCCACGGAGCCTCGACGGAGGAGAAGCCCCAGGGGCGGGAGACCTAGCGCCAGATCGACCCGAGGCTGCAGGACTCTCCAGAGCAGGGGCTCCCAGCATGGAGCCGCAGCACCCGGGACGCTGCTGAGGCGCAGAGACCCCAGAGCCTGACATCCCAGGCGATCCTTGCCAACGGCGGGACGCGTCCACCAGGCGGCAGCCTTCTCCCCCAAAGACAGGAGCACTGTGCCGCAGGAGGGGCGGCTGACCCTGGGAAAGCCAGCAGCTGCGGCTCAGTCTCCAGTCCCGCCCCAGTGCCCAAACCACCCTCTGCTTGTGCCCTGGCCTCTTCACGGGCTCCCTGCGGGCCAGCGCCCAAAGGCGGCAGGGTCAGCACCAAGAAAATCGCCCCACTCATGGCCAAGAGCATAAGAGTTTACAAGAAGATGTGCTCCAGAAGATGAGCCCAGCTCAGGAAGCAAGGGACATTGCCCGGGGAAGGAAACTGGGCTCTGCCCTCTGCTGCGCCTTTCCACTGCTGCCACTGGAAGGGATCCCAAGTCCCTGCCCGGGGCAAGGGGGCACGCACTGAGGCCGTGGCTCACAGTCTTCCTGCCCAGGAAGTACGGGCTACTCTCCGGGCATTCCAAGGCGTGAAGGCCAGACATATCCCCCGCCTAGGCACCTGGCGGGAGCAAGGGATGCGGACGCCGCCATGAATCCACAGACACAGGGACAGACACAAGGCCACACTGCAACCGTGCTTCCGTGCCCCGCGATCCGGTGAATTTGCAACGGGAACTCGCGATCCCATTTCGCTTAGTTCCATAGCTGTTCATAGGGCAGGGTCACATCAGGAAATCGAGGATTCCAGTCACCGCGCCCCCTCCTCGCCCTGGAACTCAGTGCAATCACACACAGCCCTCACATTCACATCGCCCTGTCTATCTTCCCCGCTGTCCTGGCCAGCCTGCTCCCTGATGCTTCCAAACTGTGGCCACACAGCAGCACACACAACCGTGTTTAATTTACAGGCATCTTTTCCACACTATGTCTTAGTTTGTAATGGTAGTTATTCATCTCACTGTCTATTCGTGCATTGGTTGGTTGGTCGGTCGGTTGTTGCTTGGTTGATTCACTTATTGGTCACTGGAGCGAGGGTCTCACCATGGCCCTGGCTGCCACGGATCTCACAAGACTGTCTGAATCTGGCAGGGAATTCACAAGGATCTCCCGAGTGCCGGAATTGGAGGCAAGCTGCACAGGCTTCTGGAATCTTTCACATCTGCCCGGCCCCTGCCCCCGCGTGCCTTCATGTGGGTAGTTGGATGATGAATGGGATACTTTCTACCCACAGATAGCAACGTTTCCATTCTACCTGCTCACTGAATTAAATTGGATGTGCATACCTCCCAGAATAAACTTGATCAATTCCTTTGCCTGATAACCAGGCACCTAGGGAAATGTGAGGACGGGGCGGGGTGGGGTGGGGCCGGGAGGGGCAGAGCGTTTGGGGCTCCATAAAGTTATTCTGGGGGGTCCCGGAGGAATTTCAACGAACCAACCTACCAAGAAGAAGAAGGAAAGGAAATCAGTAAGTAAATGAATAAATAAATCAATAAACAAACGAACAAATAAATAAATACATAAGAACAGCAGCAAAGCGACAGCTGGGAAAGGAAGCAGGATAGTAGCTGTTTGAAGGAAGGGAAGGGGAATATTCGAACATCGAGTCCCTGGGGGAGAAGAAGCTGATGTTGTGATGACTAGAAAACGTGGCTCTGCAAGCGCCGCAGGCCGCAGATGAGTGACACGGAGCTGAGGGCAGAGCACAACCTGTGGCACGCAGCCCGTGAAGGAGTGGTGGGCATGTGGAGCACAGGGCCTCCTTTCGTGGAAGGCGCACGTCCCCCTGGGTCTGGCCGGACGAGCTTGTGGGGGAAAGCGAGGGGACCAGGGGAGGGATCTTGGCGCCCAAAGAGCGCGGGTGGCCAATGAGAAGCCCAGCGAGCCAAGAGGGCGGAGCCTGGAAGGGGGCGGTGGGCAGTATATAAAGGCCCGGCGCAGGGGCGGGCCGGGCGCAGTACCAGAGATTCGGGAGGTCTTGGAAGAGCAGAATCCTGGGTGCTGGGCAGGCGACCAGCGAGGAGACGAGGAGGATCGCGGAGGCCCCGGGAGGTGGAAGCGGTTGCGCTGTGCCCAGGACCCGGCTGGGGAACCCCTGCGGGAGCGAAGTCTTGAGAGCTAGCTGGGGAGAGCCGCACCTGAGGGGAGCCACTCCTCGCACCAGCCAGGCAAGGGGATGGAGGAGAAGCGGGTGCTGAGGGTCACGTGGAAGTGCCAGGTCCGCCTGGACATCAACCCGTACCCACACAAGCAGCGGAAAGCTTTGGAGAAACTCTCGGCCTTACCCATGACTCCACGCATCCTGAGAGAGACGGGCATCAGGAAGACCGTGAAGGGCTTGCGCAAACACGCGCTCCTGGGACCCTTGGCGAGGGACTTGGCGGCCCGCTGGAAGAGGCTGGCTCGGCAGGGCCCCGAAGCCCAGTGTGGAAGGCAGGCATCGGCACGACTCCCCGAGGGAGGAGCGGCTGGGCTCCAGGATGCCCCATCGCCCAGGCCCCGGGCAGCACAGGGCGCCAGGCGCTCCCTGGACATGGAAAGGGCCTCCTTCTCCCCACCAGAGGACATGGCGTGCTCCTGTGCTGGGGCAGAACTAGATGAGGCTGCACCCGGGGGAGCCAGAGTGCACTCTAAGACACCCGTCTACTCTGGACGCGGGCAGGGCCGCCACTCCCTACAGGACGCCAGGCGTCCAGCCCAGTGCACGGTGCCGCTCTCGAGCCCCACGCGGGAGGAGCAGGAGGACGAGCAGGAAGCGTGTTCCGCCTTGGAAGCCAGTGGAACGGGGCGGAATCCTGTCGGGTGGCCCTCTCCGGACAAGCACCCGCCCTCGCCGCTCCATGCCCTGGAGAAAAGTCACAAGGAACTCCTTGCCGAGCCGCGTGGCTTACGGCGGCTTCACCGCCACGGAGCCTTGACGGAGGAGAAGCCCCAGGGGCGGGAGACCTGGCGCCAGATCGATCCGAGGCTGCAGGACTCTCCAGAGCAGGGGCTCCCAGCATGGAGCCGCAGCACCCGGGACGCTGCTGAAGCGCAGGGGCCCCAGAGCCTGACATCCCAGGCGATCCTTGCCAACGGCGGGACGCGTCCACCAGGCGGCAGCCTTCTCCCCCAAAGACAGGAGCACTGTGCCGCAGGAGGGGCGGCTGACCCTGTGAAAGCCAGCAGCTGCGGCTCAGTCTCCAGTACCGCCCCAGTGCCCAAACCAGCCTCTGCTTGTGCCCTAGCCTCTTCACGGGCTCCCTGCGGGCCAGCGCCCAAAGGCGGCAGGGTCAGCACCAAGAAAATCGCCCCACTCATGGCCAAGAGCATAAGAGATTACAAGAAGATGTGCTCCAGAAGATGAGCCCAGCTCAGGAAGCAAGGGACATTGCCCGGGGAAGGAAACTGGGCTCTGCCCTCTGCTGCGCCTTTCCACTGCTGCCACTGGAAGGGATCCCAAGTCCCTGCCCGGGGCAAGGGGGCACGCACTGAGGCCGTGGCTCACAGTCTTCCTGCCCAGGAAGTACGGGCTACTCTAAGGGCATTCCAAGGCGTGAAGGCCAGACATATCCCCCGCCTAGGCAACTGGCGGGAGCAAGGGATGCGGACGCCGCCATGAATCCACAGACACAGGGACAGACACAAGGCCACACTGCAACCGTGCTTCCGTGCCCCGCGATCCGGTGAATTTGCAACGGGAACTCGCGATCCCATTTCGCTTAGTTCCATAGCTGTTCAGAGGGCAGGGTCACATCAGGAAATCGAGGATTCCAGTCACCGCGCCCCCTCCTCGCCCTGGAACTCAGTGCAATCACACACAGCCCTCACATTCACATCGCCCTGTCTATCTTCCCCGCTGTCCTGGCCAGCCTGCTCCCTGATGCTTCCAAACTGTGGCCACACAGCAGCACACACAACCGTGTTTAATTTACAGGCATCTTTTCCACACTATGCCTTAGTTTGTAATGGTAGTTATTCATCTCACTGTCTATTCGTGCATTGGTTGGTTGGTCGGTCGGTTGTTGCTTGGTTGATTCACTTATTGGTCGCTGGAGCGAGGGTCTCGCCATGGCCCTGGCTGCCACGGATCTCACAAGACTGTCTGAACCTGGCAGGGAATTCACAAGGATCTCCCGAGTGCCGGAATTAGAGGCAAGCTGCACAGGCTTCTGGAATCTTTCACGTCTGCCCGGCCCCTGCCCCCGCGTGCCTTCATGTGGGTAGTTGGATGATGAATGGGATACTTTCTACCCACAGATAGCAACGTTTCCATTCTACCTGCTCACTGAATTAAATTGGATGTGCATACCTCCCAGAATAAACTTGATCAATTCCTTTGCCTGATAACCAGGCACCTAGGGAAATGTGAGGACGGGGCGGGGTGGGGTGGGCCCGGGAGGGGCAGAGCGTTTGGGGCTCCATAAAGTTATTCTGGGGGGTCCCGGAGGAATTTCAACGAACCAACCTACCATGAAAAAGAAGCTAAGGAAATCAGTAAGTAAATGAATAAATAAATCAATAAACAAACAAGCAAATAAATAAATACATAAGAACAGCAGCAAAGCGACAGCTGGGAAAGGAAGCAGGATAGTAGCTGTTTGAAGGAAGGGAAGGGGAATATTCGAACATCGAGTCCCTGGGGGAGAAGAAGCTGATGTTGTGATGACTAGAAAACGTGGCACTGCAAGCGCCGCAGGCCGCAGATGAATGATACGGAGCTGAGGGCATAGCACAACCTGTGGCACGCAGCCCGTGAAGGAGTGGTGGGCATGTGGAGCACAGGGCCTCCTTTCGTGGAAGGCGCACGTCCCCCTGGGTCTGGCCGGACGAGCTTGTGGGGGAAAGCGAGGGGACCAGGGGAGGGATCTTGGCGCCCAAGGAGCGCGGGTGGCAAATGAGAAGCCCAGCGAGCCATGAGGGCGGAGCCTGGAAGGGGGCGGTGGACAGTATATAAAGGCCCGGCGCACGGGTGGGCCGGGCGCAGTACCAGAGATTCGGGAGGTCTTGGCAGAGCAGAATCCTGGGTGCTGGGCAGGCGACCAGCGAGGAGACGAGGAGGATCGCGGAGGCCCCGGGTGGTGGGAGCGGCTTGCGCTGTGCCCAGGACCCGGCTGGGGAACCCCTGCGGGAGCGAAGTCTTGAGAGCTAGCTGGGGAGAGCCGCACCTGAGGGGAGCCACTCCTCGCACCAGCCAGGCAAGGGGATGGAGGAGAAGCGGGTGCTGAGGGTCACGTGGAAGTGCCAGGTCCGCCTGGACATCAACCCGTACCCACACAAGCAGCGGAAAGGTTTGGAGAAACTCTCGGCCTTACCCATGACTCCACGCATCCTGAGGGAGACGGGCATCAGGAACACCATGAAGGGCTTGCGCAAACACGCGCTCCTGGAACCCTTGGCGAGGGACTTGTCGGCCCACTGGAAGAGGCTGGCTCGGCAGGGCCCCGAAGCCTAGTGCAGAAGGCAGGCATCGGCACGACTCCCCGAGGGAGGAGCGGCTGGGCTCCAGGATGCCCCATCGCCCAGGCCCCGGGCAGCACAGGGCGCCAGGCGCTCCCTGGACATGGAAAGGGCCTCCTTCTCCCCACCAGAGGACATGGCGTGCTCCTGTGCTGGGGCAGAACTAGATGAGGCTGCACCCGGGGGAGCCAGAGTGCACTCTAAGACACCCGTCTATCCGGACGCGGGCAGGGCCGCCACTCCCTACAGGACGCCAGGCGTCCAGCCCAGTGCACGGTGCCGCTCTCGAGCCCCACGCGGGAGGAGCAGGAGGACGAGCAGGAAGCGTGTTCCGCCTTGGAAGCCAGCGGAATGGGGCGGAATCCTGTCGGGTGGCCCTCTCCGGACAAGCACCCGCCCTCGCCGCTCCATGCCCTGGAGAAAAGTCACAAGGAACTCCTTGCCGAGCCGCGTGTCTTACGGAGGCTTCACTGCCACGGAGCCTTGACGGAGGAGAAGCCCCAGGGGCGGGAGACCTGGCGCCAGATCAACCCGAGGCTGCAGAACTCTCCAGAGCAGGGGCTCCCAGCATGGAGCCGCAGCACCCGGGACGCTGCTGAGGCGCAGAGACCCCAGAGCCTGACATCCCAGGCGATCCTTGCCAACGGCGGGACGCGTCCACCAGGCGGCAGCCTTCTCCCCCAAAGACAGGAGCACTGTGCCGCAGGAGGGGCGGCTGACCCTGGGAAAGCCAGCAGCTGCGGCTCAGTCTCCAGTCCCGCCCCAGTGCCCAAACCAGCCTCTGCTTGTGCCCTGGCCTCTTCACGCGCTCCCTGCGGGCCAGCGCCCAAAGGCGGCAGGGTCAGCACCAAGAAAATCGCCCCACTCATGGCCAATAGCATAAGAGATTACAAGAAGATGTGCTCCAGGAGATGAGCCCAGCTCAGGAAGCAAGGGACATTGCCCGGGGAAGGAAACTGGGCTCTGCCCTCTGCTGCGCCTTTCCACTGCTGCCGCTGGAAGGGATCCCAAGTCCCTGCCCGGGGCAAGGGGGCACGCACTGAGGCCGTGGCTCACAGTCTTCCTGCCCAGGAAGTACGGGCTACTCTCCGGGCATTCCAAGGCGTGAAGGCCAGACATATCCCCCGCCTAGGCACCTGGCGGGAGCAATGGATGCGGACGCCGCCATGAATCCACAGACACAGGGACAGACACAAGGCCACACTGCAACCGTGCTTCCGTGCCCAACGATCCGGTGAATTTGCAACGGGAACTCGCGATCCCATTTCGCTTAGTTCCATAGCTGTTCAGAGGGCAGGGTCACATCAGGAAATCGAGGATTCCAGTCACCGCGCCCCCTCCTCGCCCTGGAACTCAGTGCAATCACACACAGCCCTCACATTCACATCGCCCTGTCTATCTTCCCCGCTGCCCTGGCCAGCCTGCTCCCTGATGCTTCCAAACTGTGGCCACACAGCAGCACACACAACCGTGTTTAATTTACAGGCATCTTTTCCACACTATGCCTTAGTTTGTAATGGCAGTTATTCATCTCACTGTCTATTCGTGCATTGTTTGGTTGGTCGGCCGGTTGTTTGGTTGGTTGATTTATCTATTGGTCGCTGGAGCGAGGGTCTCGCCGTTGCCCTGGCTGCCACGGATCTCACAAGACTGTCTGAACCTGGCAGGGAATTCACAAGGATCCTCCCGAGTGCCGGAATTGGAGGCAAGCTGCACAGGCTTCTGGAATCTTTCACATCTGCCCGGCCCCTGCCCCCGCGTGCCTTCATGTGGGTAGTTGGATGATGAATGGGATACTTTCTACCCACAGATAGCAACGTTTCCATTCTACCTGCTCACTGAATTAAATTGGATGTGCATACCTCCCAGAATAAACTTGATCAATTCCTTTGCCTGATAACCAGGCACCTAGGGAAATGTGAGGACGGGGCGGGGTGGGGTGGGCCCAGGAGGGGCAGAGCGTTTGGGGCTCCATAAAGTTATTCTGGGGGGTCCCGGAGGACAGTTAGTGTAGTCTGAGGTTGGTCTCGAACTCACAGCAATCCTTCTACCTCTGCCTCCTGAGTGCTGGGATTAAAGGCGTGCGCCACCACCCCCGGCTGAAAATAATTTTTTATCAATGTAAAACAATGGGGTTATTCGTGATTATGAATGTAATTCTTCTGACATCATTCTCTGCCTTTATTTTCCGTTTTTCTGTCTCTACTGGACTTCTAGTTTACCAAGTAAGCAGAAAAAAGCACAGAGTTTGATGGTATTTCAGATGTTGATAATTTCATATTCCCTTAAACTGTTGGCTCTTCCTACAAAAGAAACCTTTTGATTTCCTATATAATTCTCTCATTATTAAGTCTTCCTTATTTATAGTTACTAGTATTTAATGATTGCTATCTCATTAGGGTTCTTCTGTAGATGTATTTATACTTCAAGTTTAAAATACTTCTTCATAATCATTTATTCTATGTGGTCTTTTTATGAACATTTAATATTTAATTAGATAAAGTGACTACAGTAAAATACATGAGAGAAAACATAGCTTTCTCAACAAAGGTTGATGGACATAATGAATAACTACATATAGAAAAATGAAACTACACCCATTCCTCTTCCCATGCAAATAAATAAATAAACTCTGAATGGATGAATACTTCAAAATAAGACCTAAAAATATAAAGCTAAAGAATGAAACAAAAGGGCAACTTTCTACAAATAGGACTAGGTGCATACTTCCTGGATAATACCACAGTAATCCAGGAAGTTAAATAAATCCTTAAAACCTGTGACACCTAACAAATATAAAATGCTTGTCTATAAACAACATACCCTAAACAGAGCCCACAAACTACTTGCAGATGGGGAGAAAATCATTGCCAGTTATACCACTGACAGAGGCCTAACATACAGAATCCACAAGGAACTCAAAAACTAAACAATGAAGAAACAAACAATGTAATCAATCAGAGGGGCAGAGAATTCAACAAGAAATCATCAAACAAAGAAATTAAATGGCTAAATTCATCTATAAAAATGTTCAACATTTTTAACCATAAGGGTAATTGAAATTATAACTACTATGAGATTCCACCATACTCCCAAAAGAATGGGAAGATTTCTAAGAAAATGACAGTACATTTTGAGAACATTCAGGGAAAGAGGGTCCTTAATTCACTACTGGTGGGGATGAAAACTTTTACAATCAATGTAGAAATCAATAAGTAGACTCCAGAAAAGGATGAAGAAATAGTGATCTGGAAAGGATTATACTAAGTGAGTTAACCCTGGCCCAGAGAGCCCAGTGTCACATGTTCTCTCTCATATCTGGATCCTAGCTACAGATGATTGGACTTCTGTGCGAGTGGGAAGAAAACTCAGTAGCAAAGGCCAGTAAACAAGAAAAGAGATATAAAAGGAAGAGAAAGGAAGGGAGGGGGTTACTCAATATGATGGTATTGTATATATGTAAGTAGAAGGATAGATTAATGGGGGTGAAAAGGCCCAAAGTGAGGTCGGGGAAGAGATTGAGTAAAGGAAATGTGGAGGGAGGGCTAATCAAAATCTAAGAGGATAAATCATAAGGAATCCTACTGTTTGGGGACAGTGGAAGACTCAGGAGCCATAGATTGTTGATAGAAAATGTTCAGTGACAGGGATGGGATACCGTCCAGTGAGTTGTTGGCCAGGGTGGTCCCTGATGCCCCCAAAACATTATAGGCCATTGTCATGGCCCTTGGTTTCCCACCAAGAATAGATGGCAAGACCCTATTGCTGAAAACTCCACATACTTGGGCTTCAAGGCCACTGAGAAATCCTGTTGGAACCAAGCTGATAAGCTCCACCATATAGACCAGCTGACAGAAAGCTTGAAGAAGCCATTCTGCATGCAGTGCAATGGGACAGAGAGAAATCACCAGGGAAGATACTCATCAGTGGACACTGAAAGCGTTATATTTGCCCAGCCAGGCCAAATGAGACAATGGTGCAATAGTGGCACATCTGTCATGGTGGAAATCACCTGCCCTCTAATTGGACCGGAGGCCCGCTCCATGGAGGGAGTACATCCCTGATACTGAAAACTTAAACCAGGGCTAGTCATGTGCCCTAGGGGTGTAATGTCTGCTGTTGTCTGGCTAAATGTATATACTATGCTGCCACATGGCCAGTAAGCACTTCTCTTAATGTTCATACACTTATATTAATGCTACTCTCACTTCTGGTAGAGAATCTTCTCTTTTTCGATGGCAGTGACCTTGGGATGATTCAGACAGCATCAAGGTGCTGGAAAGAAGTGAGCAGAGTGCTGAGTACTGTAATATCTCATTCACAAACATCCCTTGTTCCTGGATCGGAAGAATCAATATTGTGAAAATGGCAATCTTACCAAAAGCAATCTACAGAGTTAATGCATCCCTATCAAAATTCCAACAGCATTCTTCAAGAAAATAGAAAAAAAAACAACCAAAAATTCATTTGGAATCACAAAAAAAAAATACAAACCTTGAATATCTAAAATAATACTAAGCAACAAAAATGAGGCTGGTGGTATCACTATACCTGATTTTAACCTAGACTACAGAGCCATAGTAACAAAAACAGCATGGTACTGGCACAAAAGCAGACATGTAAATCAATGGAACAGAATAGAGGACCCAGATGCAAGTCCAAGTAGCTACAGCCACCTGATATTCGATAAAAATGCCAAAAATACTCATCAGTGCTGGGAAAACTGGATATTTATCTGTAGAAAGATGAAAATAGATTCTTCTCTCTCTCCATGCACAATAATTAAGTCCAAATGGATTAAAGACCTTAACATCAGACCTGAAACACTGAAACTGCTAGTGGAAAAAATAGGGGAAACCCTTCAACATATTGGTCTTGGCAAAGACTTTCTGAATATAACCCCAATTGCTCAGGAAATAAAGCCACAGATTGACTACTGGGACCTCATGAAATTACAAAGATTTTGCACAGCAAAGGACACTGTGAATAAAGCAAAGAGGCAACCTACAGAATGGGAAAAAATCTTTGCCAGCTATACATCTGATAGAGGATTAATATCTAGGATATTCGAAGAACTCAAACAATTAAATAATAAGAAATCAAACAAACCAGTTACAAAATGGGCTATGGAACTATATAGAGAGTTCTCAAAAGAAGAAATATGAATGCCGTATAAGCATCTAAAAAAATATTCTACATCCCTAGTCATCAGGGAAATGCAGATTAAAACTACGTTGAGATTCCATCTCACTCCAATCACATTGCCTACCATCATGAAAACAAATGACCATAAATGCTGTCGAGGATGTGGAAAAAGAGGAACCCTTCAACACTGTTGGTGGGAATGCAATCTGGTCCAGCCATTGTGGAAATCAGTGTGGGGATTCCTAAGACAGTTAAAAATTGCCCTACCATATGACCCAGCTATAGCACTCCTAGGCATATATCCTAAGACTCATTTCATTTCCTTAGAAGTACATGCTCTACCATGTTTATTGCTTCTCAATTCACAATAGCTGGGAAATGGAACCAGCCTAGATGTCCCTCAACTGATGAATGGATAATGAAATATGGCACATTTATACAATAGAGTTATATTCAGCGGTAAAGAAAAATGAAGTTCTAAAATTTGCAGGAAAATGGATGGATCTGGAAAGGATTATACTAAATGAGGTAACCCAGGCCCAGAAAGCCAAGCTTCACATGTTCTCTTTCATATGTGCATCCTAGCTACAGATGACTGGGCTTCTGTGTGAGAAGAAAAAACTCAGTAGCAGAGGCCAGTAAGCTAGAAAAGACATAGAAAGGAAAGACAAAGGAAGGGAGGGGGTACTTAATAGGATGGTATTGTGTATATGTAAGTAGAAGAATAGATTAATGGGGGTGAGAAGGCCCAAAATGAGGTCTGGGGAAGAGACTGAGTAAAGGAAAGGTGGAGGGACAGCTAATCAAAATCTAAGAGGATATAAATAAAACATATGTAATCCTACTTTATTGGACAATGGAACACTCAGGCGCTGTAGATTGTTGCTAGAAAAATTTCAGTGCCAGGGTTGGGATATCTTCCAGTGATTTGTTGGCCAAGGAGTTCCCTGATGCCCCCAAAACATTATAGGCTATTGCTGAGGCCCTTGGTTTCCCACCAGGAATAGATGGTAAGACCCTATTGCTGAAGACACCATATACTTGGGCTGCAAAGCCACTGAAAAATCTTGCTGGTACTGAGCTGATAACCTCCTCCATGTAGACCCGGTGACAGAAAGCTGGAAGAATCCATTCTACATGCATTTCAATGGGAGAAAGAGAAATCACCAGTGACAATACTCAACAGTGGACACTGCAAGCCTTATAATTGGCCAGCCAGGCCAAATGAGCCAACGGATGCAATAGTGGTACGTCTGTTATTGGGGGAAACCAACTGCCCTCTAATTGGACTGGAGGCCTGCTCCATGGGAAGGGAATACATCCCTGATACTGAAAACTTAAAACAGGGGTAGTCAAAAGCCCGAGGGGTATAACATCTGCTGTTGTCTGTCCAAATGTATATACTATGCTTATAAAACTGCCCAGTAAGCACTTCTGTTAATGTTCACACTCTTATATTAATGCTAATCACACTTTTGGTTGAGAATCTTCTCTTTTCAGATGGCAGTGACCTTGGGAAGACTCAGAAGGTATCATGGTGATGGAAAGAAATGACCGCAGTGCTCAGTACTGCAATATCTGTATCACAACTTCCAAGGCTCAGGGTCTAATGTGAAAGAGGTGGCAGAAAGAATGTAAGAGCCAAAGGAAGGGAAGGTCTCCATACAACATGCTCCCTCCAGACACAAAATGGCCTGGATATCCATGGCCTCACAGTGCCTGATACTACCTGCATAAGACCATCATAAGAGGAGGAAAAGATCAAGACATCAGAAGTAACAGAGAGACTGATTGAGATGGGGAGGGTGTATGATGGAGAATGGAGTTTCAAAGGGGTAAGTGCGGGGAGGGAGGGTATCACCATGGGGTATTTTTATAATCATGGAAGTTGTTAGTAAAAAAAATTAAAAAAATTTAAAAAGAGAATGTAAGAGCCAAAGGAAGGGTAGGACTCCTTACAACTTGCTCCTCCCAGACACAAAATGGCCTGTATATACATGACCTCAGAGTCCCCGACACTACCTACACAAGACCATCATAAGAGGAGGAAAAGATCATGACATCAAAATAAAAGAGAGACTGATTGAGATGGGGAGTGGATATGATGGAGAATGGAGTTTCGAAGGGGAAAGTGTGGGAAGGGAGGGTATTACCATGGGATATTTTTTATAATCATGGAAGTTATTAATAAAAATCTGAATGAAAGTAAAATAATAACAAAAAATTGTCCTACCAAAGAACCCTGCTATTCCTTTACTGGTCATTTATGCTAAATGCTCCACTCTTCACTCCAGAAACTTTTGGCCAATAGTAGCTGCTCAAGTCACAATGGCTAAGAACTGGCATCAACCCAGATGCTTATAACTTGACAAATAAATAATAAAGACGTGGTACATACACGCAATGGTATTTTACTCAGCCCTAAGAAAAAAAATGATATGATGAAATTGGTAGGAAAATCAGAATTTCAACAGATCATACTAAGTGAACTCACTCATAAGTAGAAATACAAGTTTCCCTCATCCATGGTTTCTTAATTGAAATAGCTTGAATTGCTGTCATACAAAACAAGAAACTGAGATTCAGATAAGAGGGATGGAAAGGTTTGGGGAAGGGGAATGGGAAGACACAGGGACATGGAAATATAAACGAAACCATATCCAAGATGTATTTGTACCATAGAATACTTTCTCATCAATAGTAGACTAAAAGATATAGCCTTCAACAGGAGCATGAAGGGATTGTCTCGTAAATATGGGGCCTGAACAGAGTGGGCTGTAGCCTTAATCTAAAATGTTTGGAACTGGCTGGCAATTTCAAGTACCAGAAATTGTTTACAACCCACATTGAGCTGTTGACTGAAGAGAACTATGAGTATTCCCAAACATGAAAAGTTTCTGTCAAAGCACTTGATTACCAACCTAAAGGGCAATTGAGATCCTATTGCTGAAGAAACCACATGCAACCAATGCAGAATATCACAGAACATCGAGAGATCAGGCTGAATATGGAAGGAAGTCAGCACTGAGATGGTTAATCCATATAGTACTGAAAACATGAAATGAGATACTGTACAAAAGCAGCCAACAATACTGTGAGAAATCAGGGGACAATGGAATATCCAAGAAACCATCCTGACCAGATGTACACACACCTGAGCAATAGGGTCAATCACCCTAGGTAGGTAACCAATGCCTATCTAATTGTCTAATTGATGCACTCAATGGAAAAGACACCACAGCTAGTACTAAGAGGCAACTGAGAAACCTATGGAGACTAAGATGATAGATTCCAATAAGAAACACCCATTAGTCTTTGACCAAAAGTGAGGCTACAGCTATCAAAATCTCTCAAATTTCACAATTCTTGTACACTTTAACCTATCCGGATCAAGAAACATCCATTAGTATTTGGCTAAAAGTGAAGCTACAGCTATCATATCTCTCAAAATTAACAATTCTTGTACATTTTTTAAAATTTTTCTTTATCAGTCAGTTTTGTATTCAGCAAATACAGTCAGTTTGGTACCATTATTAGGCTCATCCGTGACCTACCCCCTCCCCTTGGCCGCTCCTTGTTGAGGTATACGGGTCATGCATTGTGGAGTTAGCCCACAATTATGGGTAAGCTAAATGTCTCTGCATATCATGACCCAACATGTGGTTCTGACATTCTTTCCTCCCCCTCTTCCGCAAAATATCCCTGAGCCATGTTGGGTTCATTTTTGATCTGCTTCAGTGATGAGGTGGTGGGGGCCTCTCTGGCTCTGGCTCTCTGATTTGGTAGGAGTTGATTTTTCTCTGTGCTGATCTCCTTCCCCCTTGTGCTGGTATCCAGTTCATCAAGAAAACTGCCCCCTTGCTTGTTTCTCCAATTTTTCTTAGTTTCAGCCGGGGCCCTTTTGAGGTATGATGGGGTGGTTCTCTCCTTAGGATCTACATCAATCTGAAAAAGAGAAGCAGATTCTCCAACGGAGAGTAAGTTAGCATCAGGACAAATGAGATAACCCTAACTTTTTTTTTTAATAGAGAATTTAATAGGTGTAGGCCCTCTTGTAGCCCACAATTGATGGTAGCTTGATATTGGAGAGTGGGCTTATGTTTGGATATGGTTGTGACTTGTTTCCCAGCCCCAGCTATGGGTCCCATACCAGTGAGGGGATCAGTTAGCCAAATTGAGAGCAGTTGGTTCCCCACCATGGCTGTGTGCCACCACTGCACTTGTGTGGGCATCACACCAAGTTATTTGCTGCTAAGTAGGTTAGACCATGCGTTGCTTTGACAGATATTGGTCATTTTCCCCCAGTTGCCCATGTAGCACCTTCTGGCACTAGATGCGCTGACTGTCTGGGGACTGACTCTCTTCCAACTTCCAGTCATGCCATTCTAATTTGCATGTCAATCACATAAGGTGTCCTCAGCAGTAGGGACTTACCACTAGCCTTTGGTGGGTCATCAAGTACTCTGACAGAAATCTGTCTGTCTTTTAGGAAACCTTGTAGGTCTCTCTGATCAAAAGCTCACTGTGGATGATAGCCCCATGCTGGGTCTGAGAGTTACAGGTCAGTGCCCACTAAGAAAATGAGGAAAAAGATAACTAATATACAAGAGTTAGAGATAAGAGAGAGGGAGAGAGGGAGAGGGGAAGTGAAGGGGGGAAGATGTAGGAGATTAAGGTTAGGCTTAATCTTACCCTCTCCAGTGTCTTGTGGTTCAGGTGTTTCCTGTAAGGGCCTGGTGAAGGATCAGCCGTTTGTTCTGTCTTTTAGTAAGTAGAAGATTATGGTACCATTGCCGTTTGGGTCTAGATTTGTGTTTCCCACCCCTTTGATGCCCTCCCCTCCTCCCCTTCCATCCTAGTGTCTAGTCTAGGAGATGCCTGCTGGGTATGTAAGGTATCTTGGGTAGATTCAGGTTACATGCTGTAGATGAGTGAGACTATGTGGCCATTTTTTTTTCTGTGATTTTGTAAGTTCACTGAGAATGATCTGTTCCAGGTTCAACTATTTTTCCTCAAATTTCACTGTGTCATTTTTTCTTACTGCTGTATAGAATTCCATTGTGTAGATATACCACATCTTAGTTATCCATTCTTCTAGTGATGGACATCTGGGTTGATTCCAGCTCTTAGCTATTACAAATTGAGCCGCTATAAACATGGTTGAGCAAATCTCTTTAGTCTGTGGTTTGAAGGTTTTAGGGTAGATGCCCAGTAAGGGAATAACTGGGTCTGTTGGTATCTCTATACTCAGCTTTTTCAGAAGTCTCCATATTGCTTTCCAAAGTGGTTGTACCATCCTACATTCCCACCAACAGTGGATGAGTGTTCCTACTTCTCCACATCCTCGCCAGCATTTATTTTTATTTGATTTTTTGATGTTTGCTATCCTTATTGGGGTAAGGTGGAATCTCATAGTTGTTTTAATTTGCATTGTCTGATGATTAGAGATGATGAACATTTTCTTAAGCGTATGTTTGCCATTTCTATTTCTTCCTCTGTGAACTGCCTGTTCAGCTCTTTGCCCCATTTTGTGAGTGGGGTGTTTGACTTCTTACTGTTTAGATTTTTGAGTTCTTTGTAGATTCTAGAGATTAGGCCTCTATCAGTTGAATAACCCACAAATATTTTCTCCCATTCTGTGGGTAATATATTGGCTTTGCTTATTGTATGCTTGTCTGTAAAGAAACTCTTCAGCTTCATGTGATCTCATTGGTTGAGTGACGGTTTAAGTTCATGAGCTACTGGCGTTTTGTTCAAGAAGTCTTTTTCATTCCTGTATCATGGAAAGTACTTCCTAAATTTTCTTCCAGTAGTATACGAGTTTCTTGTCTTATATGGAGATCTTTGATCCATTTGGACTTGAGTGTAGTGCATGGTGAAATGTGTGGGTCAAGTTTCAGTTTCCTGCATATGGTTATCCAGTTTATCCAGCACCATTTGTTGAAGATGCTGTCTTTTTTCCAGCCTATATTGTTTGGGCCTTTATAGAATATCAAGTAGCTATACTTGCTTGACCCAAAGTCTGGGTCCTCAAGTCTATTCCATTGATCTATACTCCTGTTTTTATGCCAGTACCATGCTGTTTTTACTACTATGGCTTTGTAATATAGCTTTAGATCAGGTATGGTAATGCCTCCAGAGGTATTTCTTTTGCTGAGGATATGTTTGGAATGCGAGGCCTTCTGCCTTTCCATATGAAATTTGAGATCATTTTTTCTATCGCTGTGAAGAACAAGGTAGGGATTTTAATTGGAATTGCATTAAATCTCTATATTGCCTTTGGTAGGATTGTCATCTTCACAATGTTAATTCTGCCTATCCAGGAACATGGGAGGTCTTTCCCTTTTCTCAACTCGGCCTCAATTTCCTTTTTGAGTGTTTTTATGTTTTCGTTGTATAGATCTTTCACTTCCTTGGTTAACATTACTCCAAGGTATTTTTTTTTGTTGTTGTTGAAATTGAAAATGGGACTATGTCCCTTATTTCTTTTTCTGTATCTTTGTCCTTTGCATAAAGGCAGGCTACTGATTTTTGTGCATTGATTTTGTATCCTGCTATTTGCTATAGGAGTTAATCACCTTCAGGAGTTTTGGGATGGAGTCTCTCGGGCCTCTTATACATATATAATCATGTCATCAGCGAATAAAGGTAACTTAACTTCTTTCTTTCCAAATTGTATCCCTTTTATTTCCTTCTCCTGTCTTATTTCTTGAGCTAGGACTTCCAGTACTATATTGAAAAGCAGGGGTGAGAGTGGACAACCCTGTCTTGTTCCTTATCTTAATGGGAATTCCTCCAGTCTCTCTCCATTAAGTATTATTTGGGCCTTCGGAGCTTCGTATATTGCCTTTATTAGGTTAAGATATGAACCAACCATGCCAATTCTCTCCAAAGTTTTGAACATGAAGTGATGTTGAATCTTGTCAAAGGCCTTTTCTGCATCTATCGAAATGATCATGTGGTTTTTATGTTTAACCTTGTTTATGTGGTGTATTACATTGACAGATTTCCGTATGTTGAACCACCCCTGTGTTCCTGGAATGAATCCCACTTGGTCAAGGTGGATAATGCTTTTGATGTGTTGTTGGATTCGGTTTGCAAGGATTTTGTTTAGGATCTTTGCATCTAAATTCATCAGGGAAATAGGCCGGTAGTTTTCTTTTCTTGTGGCATCTCTGCCTGGTTTTGGAATTAGGGTGATGCTAGCTTCATAAAATGAGTTGGGTAGCTTTCCCTGTTCACCAATTGTGTGGCACAGTTTGAGGAAGTTTGGTTTGAGTTCTTCCATGAAGGTTTGATAGAATTCAGCTGAGAAGCCATCTGGTCCTGGACTCTTCTTTTTTGGGAGGTTTTTATTACTTTTTCAATCTCCATGAGTGTGATGGGTTGATTGAGGTAATTAATCTGCTCTGTGTTTAGCTTTGGTAGATGGTATGTGTCCAAAAATTTATCCATCTCCTCCACATTATCCAGTTTTGTGGAGTAGAGGTTTTTGAAAGAAGTCCTGATGATTCTCCCAATTTCACTTATGTCTGTTGTGATCTCTCCTTTTTCATTTTGAATTTTGTTAATTTGAATCTTCTCTTTTTTTCTGGATCAAATTGTTCAGGGGTTTGTCAATCTTGTTTATTTTTTCAAAGAACCAGCTCTTTGTTTTGTCAATTGTCTTAATTGTTTCCTTCATTTCCAGTTAATTGATTTCTGCTCTGATTTTAATTATTTCTTTCCTTCTGGAGCTCTTTGGGTTGGATTTTTCTTGTTTTTCCAGTGCCTTTAGGTGGATGGTTAGGTCATTGATTTGGGACCTTTATGTCTTTTTTATGAAGGCATTGAGTGCTACGAATTTTCCCCTGAGGACCGCCTTCATTGTGTCCCATAAGTTTTGATATGATGTGTTCTCATTGTCGTTCAATTCCAGAAATTTTGCAATTTCATTTTTTATTTCATCCACTATCCATTTATTGTTTAAAAGTGTGCTGTTCAGCTTCCAGTTGCCTTTGGGATTCTTGGTGGGTCTTTTGTTGTTGATTTCTAGCAATATAGCATTGTGATCTGATATCATGCAGGGAATTATGTCAATCTTCCTAAACATGTGGAGGCAGTCTTTGTGACCCAGTATATGGTCTATTTTAGAGAATGTTCCATGGGCTGCTGAGAAGAATGTGTAATCTGTGGATTTGGGATGGAAGGTTCTGGAGATGTCCATTAGGTCTAAGTGATCTATGGTTTTGTTGAGCTCTCTTACTTCTCTGTTGAGTTTCTGTTTGGATGATCTGTCTATTACTGATAATGGTGTATTGAAGTCACCAGCTATGATGGTGTTTGTGGTTATTTCTGTTTTATTTTCAAGTAGGTTTTGTTTTATGAACTGTGGTGCCCCTGTGTTTGGTGCATACAGATTTATGATTGTAATATCCTCTTGATGGATCGTTCCCTTGATAAGTAGGAAGTGGCCTTCCTTGTCTTTTGTGTTTGTTTTTGGTTTGAAGTCTATTTTATCTGATATTAATATAGCTACACCTGCTTGTTTCTTATTCCCATTTGCTTGGAATACTGTTGTCCACCCTTTCACCCTGAGGAGATGTCTGTCTTTAATGGTGAGGTGGGTTTCTTGAAGGCAACAGATTGAGGGGTCTAATTTTTTGATCCATCCTGTTAGCTTGTGTCTCTTGATGGGTGAATTAAGGCCATTTATATTTAGGGTAATGACTGTGACATTTGATTTGATCCCTGCCATATTGTGATGGTAAATGTAGGTTGGTGTTTTCATGGACGTTTGTGTTTTTTGTGCCTACTCTGAGTTTGGTTGTTGTGATCTGCTTCTTGTAGGCAATTGTGTTTGATTATTTTTTTCTTCTCTGTGGAGAAGTTCCTGAAATACTTTCTGTAGGTTTGGTTTTGTGTTCATATAATTGTAAAGCTGAGTTTTGTCGTGGAATGTTTTTCTTTCACCATCTATTATGAGGGATACTTTTGCTGGGTAGAGTAGTTTGGGTTGGAAGCCATAGGTTCTTTGACTTTGCAGTGTTTCATTCCAGGCCCTTCTACCTTTCAGGGTTTCCATTGAGAAGTCTGAAGTAATTCTGATGGGGTTACCTTTGAAGGTGGTGTGCTGTTTTTCCCTAGCTGCTTTTAGGACTTTCTCTTTGGTGTCAATGTTTAGAGTCTTAATGATAATATGTCTTGGAGAGTTTCTCCTTTGGTCCAGTCTGTTTGGAGTTCTATTGGCTTCTTTTATCTTGATGGGCCTTTCTTTTAAGAGACTGGGGAAGTTTTCTTCAATTATTTTGTTAAATAAGTTCTCCATGCCTTTGGTCTGAATTTCTTCTCCTTCTGGTATTCCAATGATCCTGATATTGGGACGTTTAAGTGTATCCCTCAATTCCCTCATGTTTGTTCACAGGAGCTTTTGAACTTACTGAAATTTTTGAACTCTCTAACTGTTTCTTCCATCTTGTCTTCCAGATCAGAGTTTCTATCCTCCACTTGGCTGACTCCATTCTTGAGAGCTTCTAGTGAGTTCTTCACTTGTTCAATTAAGTTTGCATTTTCTATTACTTTTCTATGTATAATTTCCATCCCTCTGTCAAGCTCCCTTTTCACATCATTTTCTGATTTTCTTGATGATTCTTGGAGTTCATCCTTGCATTTCTTTATGTCTTCATTTAGCATGGCCAGCTGATTTTTAAGGTCTTCTTTTTTTCCACTCTCCCTCAAATCTCTTAACTCTCTTTGAAATCCTTCCAATTTCTTATCTAATCCTTCCAATTTCTTATCTATTAGTTCTAGTTTAGTGATGACAGTATCCACACGATTGTCGGCCCTTTGTTGCTTTCCTGCAAGTTCTACCAGTAGGTTGGTCAGGGTTGCATAGCTCATAGCTTCAATTTGGTGTTCTGGTCCTATTGGTTCTTCTATGTTTTGGTTAGATGTATTCATAGTGGGACTGGGTGATCTAACTGGATTTTCTTGCATTTGATTTTTCATGTTATTTCTTTTGCGCTGTGTTCTGCCCATGACAGTGTATGGGCTGGTAGGTGGGCGTATCTGCCTGGGCTCAAGAACAATGGGAATCTTATGCTGCCTGGGGCAGTTGCCAAGCAGCCTGGGCTTTGTCTCTCATTTGTCAAAGCCGCCTATCTACTGCCTGTCAGGGTCGCCAAAGTTGCCTGAGTTCTCAAGCGGTAATGTGTCAAAGGTGCTTGCGTTCGAGCTAGGAGTAGCACTGAGGCACCAAGCACTGAAGCAGCTCGAACTCTGGCTGGGACCGCTGGGAACCGGAAGCAGTCTGCGCTTCCTTGCCACAGGACAATGGCGGACAGCCGGCGTGCAGACAGGTAGGGGATGGCACCTGAGCTGGCGCAAGCGAGAGACACCTGAGCTTGCGTGGTACCTGCTGTGGGACTGCACTCGCTCAGTAAGTGGGCGAGTGGAAGAGAGTGCAGAGCAGTCTAAGCTTCCACGCGCAGGGAACAATCAGCGTGGCTTGCGGTGGCAGCCGTGCGGGCTCCGGCGCAGCAGTGGCAGCTGGCGCAGCAGCAGCGGCAGGGGCGGTGCTCTGAACACGGCGGTTATTTGGGGTGAGGGGTGGGCTACCCACCCACGAGGAGAACCGCGATTACCTGTTTCCCCGCCTCTGTGTCCTCCCAGATTTCTCTCCCCTAAAAGCCACTATATACCCTTAATATCTTGCCTTTCTTTCCCCGGGATTTGCAGCACAGCTAGGCGGTCACCATCTTGGCCCTTCTTGTACATTTTAACCTATCCTGATCTCACTCTACATTGGATAATCTGGTTTTCTTTTTCAGAAAAGGAATGAGAACAAAGGACAACCAAAATATATCAACAGAACAATGATCATATACTCCATGAAAGCAGGTGAACCACCCCAACCACAGAAGCTAGGACCCAGATGAAAACACAAAAGAACCACAATATGAGCAAGAATGCTGCCTCCATGAGAAACTTCACAACGTAGGGGAAAGGGTAAGGGAAACAGGCACTGATAATACTGTGAATGCAGTGAAGCAGAAATCCAGAATGCCGAGACTTCCATAATAAAGTAGACATAAAGTACCAAAACAAGATACTTGGAATTTTGATGAATAGTGCCCAGAAAGAATATAAGAGCCAAAGGGTGGGCAGAAATATCTGGAATCTTTGCATTCCCCACAGTCACACAGTTTTCTACTTACTACTCATTACCAATAAGTATATGGTGAATACCAGTAATACCACTAGGAAGGCCCTCAGTGAAATTGGGGCAGGGAGGAGGGGAATGACAGTAACAACATTTTATATATCCATACAAAGTATCAGCTTAATAAAAAGAAAGTATTAGTAGAAACGAAAAGAGAAATTCCTGTTTGCAACATGTCAATCCTGCTATTAAATTGCGGCAACTACCACTTGTAACACTGGCCACTTTAGGATCTCAGAAGGGATGTAAGTACTCACAACTTTGAATGACATCTCCTATTCTACCAAGAGTACAAATATTCTACAGTGCTTTTTTTTTTTTTTTTTTTTGGTTTATCGAGGTAGATTCTCCCTCTAGCAAAGGCCGACCTGGAATTCACTATGCAGTCTCAGGGTGGCCTCAAACTCATGGTGATCCTCCTCCCTCTGCCTCCCAAGTGCTGGGATTAAAGGCATGCGCCACCATACCTGACCACAGTCCTTTCCTTTCATTTCCTTTTTTTTATTAATTAGTTTTATACTCAGTGAATACAGTCAATTTGGTACCATTATTAGGCTCATCCATTACCTACCCCCCCCCTTGGCCCCTCCTTGTTGAAGTATATGGGTCATGTATTCTGGAGTTAGCCCACAGTTATGGGTAAGCTAAATGTCTCTGCATCTCATGACCCAACATGTGGCTCTGACATTCCTTCCACCCCCTCTTCCAAAAAATTTCCCTGAGCCATGTTGGGTTCGTTTTTGGTCTGCTTCAGTGATGAGGTGTTGGGGGCCTCTGGGTCTCTGGGTCTATGATTTGGTAGGAGTTGATTTTTCTCTGTGTTGATCGCCTTTCCCCTTGTGCTGGTATCCGGTTCATCAGGAAAATAGCACCCTTGCTTGTTTCTCCAATTGTTCTTAGTTTCAGCCAGGGCCCTTTTGAGGTATGATGGGGTGGCTCTCTCCTTAGGATCTGCATCTATATGAAAAAGAGAAGTAGATTCTTCAATGGAGAGTAAGTTAGCACCAGAAAATTGAGATAACCCTTACTTTTTTATAGAGAATTTAGTAGAATTTAACTTAATGTAGCCCATGATTGGTGAGAGCTTGATAGTGGAGAGCGGACTTATGTTTGAATATGAGTCTGACTTGTTTCCCAGCACCAGCTATGGTTCCTGTACCACTGAGGGGATCAGTTAGCTGAATCAAGAGTAGTTGGTTTCCCACCATGGCTGTGTGCCACTACTGCACTTGTGTGAGCATTATGACAGCTTATTTTCTGCTAAGTAGTTTAGACCATGAGTTGCTTGGACAGATATTGGTCATTTTTCCCCAGTCGCCCATGTAGCAACTTCTGGCACTAGACATGCTGACTATCTGGGGACTGATGCTCTTTCAGCTTCCAGCACAGTCCTTTCTTAATTGTGTGTTTCACCAATGTGTTAGGTGGAATATGGACAAAACACCATACTGACTATATTTCAAATTCTTGCTATTCTTATGTACAAATAAAACACAATAAATTAGGAAAACCATCTATACTTGACACCTTTCTTCTCACCATGCCCTATTACTAAAGGAAGGAGATATCATGAAATCTCGTATACCTATTATCTACGAGATTAGCATTTATGAGAAAAGTCTGTCCAGTGTTAGGGAGACAGAGAAAATTGTTCCCTTTTCACAGACTTTAAAAGTTATGTGCTCATGGGTGAAAGATGAGCAGCAACTTAAAGGGATACTTTGTCTCAGCCACTTAATACTTAACAAATACCAGTGGTGATTATTGTCAGGAAAGGAGGATCTAATATGAAGCCAGGTATTAAGTGCTGTGTCCACCAAATTCTAGCTTTCTACAGACCTATAAATACTGAAGCAAAACCAGGTTGAAATTCTAGCTCTGGATAACACAGTCAGTCAAATAAAAAACTCTGTGGAAAATCTCACCAGTAGAATGGGAGGAGGAGAGAACAGAATATCTAAACTAGAAAACCAGGCAGCACACTTAATATGGTCCATCAATGAGAAAAGCAAGCTAATAGGAAGGTATAAATGGGAATTTCAAGATATCCGGGACATGAAATGAAAAGACCAAACATAAGAATTTAGGATATTGTAGAAGGAGAAGAATTTCAATCCAGAGGCTTATTAGGCATTTTCAACAACATCATAGCAGAAAAATTTCCCCAAATTGGGAAAGAATTTTCAATGCATATACAAGAAACGTTTAGAACACCAAACAGACAAAATCTGGAAAGAACCTCTCCTTGCCATGTAAACTACTAAACACACAAACCAAAGAAAATATATTGAATGCAGTTAGAAAGTAAAAGAAAATCACCTACAAAGGCAAGTCCATCAGAATAATAGCAGATTAATCTTTATAAACTTTGAAAACCAGAAGGCCTTGGAATGATATATTCCAAGTTCTGAAAGATAACCATTGTCAACCAAGATTACTTTATCCTGCAAAGCTATCTATCCCAACTGATGGATAAATAAGGCATGCCACAACAAAAACAAGCAAAAGGAATTTATGACAACTACACCAGCTCTACAGAAAATACTCAAAGGAATCCACTTTGGAGAGAAAGCAAAACACACACAGGAGGAACTATAAAAAAATAAACCAAACTCAAGTAACAGTTAAAACGAGCAAATAAAGGGAAACACAGGAAGCTCTACAAAACAAGAAGAATGGAGAGAAGAAATACATACATTTGAATAGTAACTGTTAATATGAATGGTCTCAATTCACCAACCAAAAGACACATACTTGGAGACTGGATTGAAAGGCAGGATCCTGCCATTTATTGCCTTCAGGAAACTCATCTCTCAATAAAAGATAGACATTGTCTTAGGGTGAAAGGATTGAAAATAGTATTTCAAACAAATGGGCCTAGGAAACAAGCAGGGCTGGCTATCCTAATATCTGCCAAGATAGACTTCAAAGCAACATTAGTGAGAAAAGATAAAGAAGGTCACTTTGTACTGAGTAAATGAACACTCCAACAGGAGGGCATTACTGTCCTAAACATGTGTGCACTTAGCATGGGGTCTCCAAATTTTATCAAACATTATTAGACTTAAGGTCACAGATACCAACAATCACAAATGTAGTGGGTGATTTCACTACCCCACTCTCATCAAATGACAGGTCATCTCCAAAAAAATTAAACAGAGAGACATCTGGATTAAATGATGTCATGGAACAAATGGACATAACAGATATATATATATATATATATATATATATATATATATATATATATATATATATATATATATAACATTCCATGAATGGAATGCTAAAGAATATATATATTTTTCAGCTTCACATGAAACATTCTCTAAAATAAAACATACATTAAGACACAAAGCAAATCTTAACAACTACATGAAAGTTGAAATAATCCCTTGTACTCTTTCTGACCACAATGGGATTAAACTGCAAATCAGCAACAAGAAAATCTACATTAAAGTCTAAGCAAATCAGATATATTTGACTGTGGGAAATTTCTGCTCACTAAAATATATATATTTTTTTTTTTCTGAGAGCGATCCACATTTTATTTGCATCTGCCTTAAATGTGTACTTGGACTACAGCTAAGAGATGAATGGGGAATAGTGGAGGGAGAAGGCATCAGAAGGAAGACAGTACACAGAATATCCTTCTGCCCTAAGCAAGGCCAGGGCCACCTGCCAGTTAACACACATCCTCCTAGCTGCCTCTTTACCAGAGGCAAGAGACTCAACCTCTTCTCGTCAGTTTTCAGCTTCTTTCCCTGCTCTTCCCAGCCTTAAAATTCTATTCCTGGGGATCAAGAGTTCCAACACCCAACCCCTCTCTACTGGGCCTCTGCAGAAGCCTTCTGAGGACCAAAAGCACCGGCTGTTCCAGCAGGCTGTGTCTGAATTTATCTGCTTTAGATAGGTCTGGGAGGAACATGGGCAATCACAGGCCTTCTGGGTGTGCCCAAAAGTGGGGGAGAAAGGCCAGGATGCCAAGGACCTGAGCTCAGTTTTCTTAGAAATAAACATGGGCTCCAGACTGGAATGTATCTGCTTGCAACAAGCTGAGCAGTTTCAAGGCTGAAGCCCCACAATCTACCAGCTCCCCCTTTGACTTCCGCTGCTACAGTTTGCTCCTTACTTCTGGGTCCACAGAGGTCTCCCAGGCCAGCTGTTTCATATCTTTGTCCAGGGGACCTGGTGCATAGCTCAGCACCCTCACGCTGGGTTCCCCGGTGGCCAGGACTTGGAACATCATATCCAGGGCAGCTTTCCCTGCAGAGTACAGTGCCCAGCCCTTGAAGGGCTGCAAGGCACAGAACAAAGAAATGTCCACCACAGTCCTGCTGAAGCCAGGAGTAGCAGCGAAGGCCTTCAGGGTGCCCGAGGTCAAGCAAAGCATGGAGGTCAAGTTCACAGCCCAGTAGTTGTTCACTTCAGATGGGTCATTCACGTTCAGGAAGCCTTTGGAAACATCCCCATGAGTGCTCACGTTATTGAGGAGCAGCAGGCGCTGTAGCTTCTCGGGACTGGGGAGCTTGAGCAGGGAGCCGAGCAGCCGCTGCAGGCTGGCCTCCAAGCCCAGGTCGGTGGGCACCCGCACCATGCACAGGTTGGCCTGCGTAGTGCCCAGCTCTGCCTCCATCTGCACCAGCACAGCTTTTCTGAGGGTGCTTAGGAGCAGCACAGACCCGGGTGACAGCAGTCGGGCCAGGCTAGCAACCTGCGCGCTGCCAAAGCCCAGGGAAGCCCTGGTCAGCACACACAAACCTGGCCTTGCCAGTTACCCTCCATGCCTCTAGAATAAATTTTGATTAATCCATAAGTGGTATGCTTGGGAGGAAAAGTGCAAGGAATCCAAAACCTGTTAGTGTACCCATATATAGACTTCTTATACATTATTCATGACTTTCAAATAGAAAATTAAGTAACAAAACTGACACTTACTGGTAAAGCTTGTTCATTCAAATCAGTCTGTCATATGCTTCTTTGATGTGTGAGTTATAAACATACAATCCTTCCACATATATCCATCACTTCCTATATTTTGCTTTATTTTCTAAAAGCAGTATTTTTCTGTCAATTTGCAGAAGAAGACAGAAATATTGGAAGAAATAAGACAAAAAATGAAAATGATCAGCTTCCCCATGTCTCTAAACTTGCAGTCTGAGCACTGATGTAATGTGGAGCATCAGGTAAATACACACATCACATATGCCTGCTTGTGTGTGTATCCATCCTTACTACTATAGCTGACTAGAGGGGATATTTATATCCCTACTTTATTTCTTTCTAGTCTGTGCCACCCTCCCTTGAAGAGTACAGAACACAGCCCTGGGGCCCTGCCTCTGAGGTCTACATCAAGGTCGTAAAAGCTAGTTGAAAAACATGTTGTGAGGATCATCTCTTGCTTCAGGTGCTGTAAGTTTATGTACATCCAGGCATGAATGCCACTGGGATAATCTCCTGAGCATACTTGTTTTCAAACTAATTTCAACAACCCATGTGGATGAACAGCATCTGAAATCCTGTAAGTGGATTTCATTGGAGTTGCCAAGTCAAGAATGAGGTGAAAAGGTCAGAAAGGTTTCCTGCTCATCATAGCTCATGCAGACATGGCTGCATTGTTTCCTCCATTGTTCAAGCAGTGGAGAGAATCCTCACATACCTCACTTCCATAAGCATCCTATCATTTACTGTGTGGTCCATGCACTACTCATACCAGTTTCATGTTTTTAATATCCCACAACTCCATGTTTCACTTTGTCTGAGTACACAATAAAGAAAATAATCAAGACTTCCATTCAAGATGGTGTCCACTTAACTGCTGCAACTCCCGGGAAGGAAAGGCAAGAAATCAAGGGGTCACTGAGACTTTTAGGGGAGAGAAAATCTCTAATAGGCCACCAGTGAGAGGGTGCGGATGGGCAGAAAAGGGAATCAGCTGTTTCCCAGGCTCTCAGGTAACCGACCTGTAACGCAATCACCACAAGCAGCCTTCCTAACCAGAGTCTCAGCCTCAGGTTGCTCTCGCAGTAACTGCAGGCAAGGAGACCTAGGCAGAGGCAATTGCCGGGATCCAAACCCCCTCTCCACCTGCCCCCTCCACGAGAGGTCACAGATTCTCCCCAACCCTCCTGCCTATCTTCAGAAAGACCCTCAGTCCCCCACTCTGGTCCCTCGCCACCCTGCCCCCACTCGCCTTGACTTTAGAATCGCTCCACTTTGCCTGCCCACACTTCAACTTCCACCCAGTCTGCCTGACCTGCCGCTGAACCAGCACTTCAGATCGACCCATACATCACCGCCCCCCCCCACGCGAATTCTGGACCCTTCTCTGGCCTGAGAGCTCATCTTCTGAAGCATGCAACATCTCCAGCGCATGACTTCAGAACTGCTCTGCTCAGTTTTGCCCAGGCCCCGCCCCTACCCCCTGCAAATTCGGAACTGCTCTGCTTCACCCCACCCCACCCCCTGGCAAGTCTCGACCCTCCCTACTCTGGCTAGAGGAGACACGCCCCTGTGCTCCATCCCTGGCCAGCACAGCAGCTGGCTCCAACCTGCCCCATAACCCCCTAGACTTCCACCAACCCACCATGACCAAAGTCTTCCTTCCACCCACTCTGCTTGGCATTGCCCTCACCCCCCCAGTCAGATCCAACAGATCGGTCCTGCCCCCATGGGAATTCTGACCCCTTCAATCTGCTTCACCCCCAACCCACTGGACTTCAGACCTGCTCTGCTCCACCATGCTCAGACCTGCACCCGCCCCCTGAGAATTCAGATCTGGTCTGCTTCACCCAGTCCTGCCCCCAGGCAAGTCTTGACACTCCCCACTCTGTCCCTAAGCAACATGTACCAGAGGCTCCACTTCCACTCACTCTGCCCTACTCCATCAAGCCCTAGACATCTAGCAGCCCCACCCCACCCCATCCCACATCTTCCTTCCACACACTCTGCTTGCACTGCACCTGCCCCCACCCCTGTGGTGTCAGATCCAAACACTCAGCCATGCCCTAATGTGAATTCCGACACCCTCCACAATGCTCCACCCCAACCCACTAGACTTCAGACCTGCTCTGCTCTGCTTGGACAGCACCTGCCCCTGCGAATTCAGACCAACTCAGCTCCACCCTTCCCTGCACCCAAGTGAGTCTTGACCCTTCACTCTCTGTCCAGACCCCATGCCACCTGCCCCCAAGCTCCACCCCCACCCTCATGCCCGTCTCCACCCCCATGAATTGCACCACCTCCAAAATGTAAATAAATCCAATAAGATCTCCCAGTTCTACCATGGAAGTCTCTGATCAAAACATAGATGAGACAATAGGATCAGAAACCCAAAATGAAGTTATGACCAATGCCACCCTGACCAAGCTATTGGTAGAACTTGAACAAAAGCAGAAAAGGACTGATAATCATGTGGACGCTTCCATCACTAGACTAGGCCTAATAAGAAAATAGAAGAGGTCCAAACACAGTTAAACTACATAAAGGAAAGTGAAAAAAAAAAGAGGACCTAAAAAACCAGCTGGCTATGCTAAATGAAGACCAAGAAATGCAAGGAAGAATTCCAAGAAGCATCAAGAAAATACAAAACGATGTGAAAAGGGAACTTGACAGTGGGATGGAAACAAAACAGAAAAGTAGTAGAAAATTCAAACGTAATTGAACAAGCCCAAAACTTCGTAGAGGCCCTCAAGAACAGAGTAAACCATTTGGAGGACAGAAACTCAGATCTGGAAGACAAAACAGAAGAAAAAGTGCAAGAGTGCAAAAGTTTCAGTAAGTTCAAAAATTTCTGTGAACAGAACAGGAGGAAAATGTGAGATACCCTCAAATGTCCCAACATTCAGATCATGGAATACCAGAAGGTGAAGAAATTCAGACCAAAGGCATGGAGAATTTATTGAACAAAATAATCGAAGAAAACTTCCCCACTCTCTCAAAAGAAAGGCCCATCAGCATACAAGAAGCTAACAGAACTCCAAACAGATTGGAACAAAGGAGAAACTCTGCAAGACATATTGTCATTAAGACTCTAAACATTGACATTTAAGAGGAAGTCCTAAAAGTAGCTAGGGAAAAACAAGACATCACATTTAAAGGTAACCCCATCAGAATCACTTCAGACTTCCCTATAGAAACCCTGAAAGCCACAAGGGCCTGGAATGGAGCACTGAAAACTCTAAGAACCTATGGCTTCTAAACCAAACTACTCTACCCAGCAAAAGTATTCTTCATAATAGATGTTGAAAGAAAATCTTTCCATGATATAGGAATGGAAAAAGACTTCCTGAACAAATCACCAAAGGAACAGGATCTTAAACAATGACTCAACCAATGGTATCTTATGAAACTGAAAAGTTTCTTCACAGACAAACATACAGTAAGCAGAGCCAATAGATTACCCACAGAATGGGAGAAAATATTTGCTGAATATCCAACTGACAGAGGCCTGAATTCTAGAATCTACAAAAAACTCAAAAAGCTAAACAATAAAAAGTCAAACAACCCACTAACAAAATGGTACAAGGAACTGGACAGGCAGTTCACAGAGGAAGAAATTCAAATGGCAAACACACACCTAAGGAAATGTTTATCATCCATAATTATCAGGGAAATGCACATTAAAACTATGTGATTCCACCTTACACCAGTAAAGATAGAAAACATCAAAAAATCCAATGAAAATAAATGTCAGTGAGGATGTGGAGAAATAGGAACCCTTGTCCATGTTGGTGGGAATGTATGATGGTACAACCACTTTGGAAAGCAATATGGAGGCTCCTAAAAAATGACTATAGACTTACCAAAAGGCCCATTATCTCCTCCTATTTCTGCCTCTCTCTCTCTCCCCCTCCTTCCTTCCCTCTTCTCTCTCATCTCTCTCTCTTTTATATCACTGATCTGGTTCTTCCTTCTCTTCTTGGCCACTGACCTGTAACTCCCAGTACCAGCAGATGGTAATCATCCACAACAAGCTTTTTATCACAGAGACCTACAAGGTTTCCCAAAAGAAGACAGATTTATGCCAGAGCACTTGAAGACCCACCATCGGTTAGCGGTAGAAAGAATGTCAGAGCCACACGTTGGGTCATGACACACAGAGACATTTCCTCCTACCCAAAACTAAAGGCTAACCCCACAATGAACGACCCTTATATCCCAACAAGGATGATCCTGGTGGAGGGAGGAGGACAGAGAGGAGGCTAACAATGATACCAACTTGAATGTACTCACTGAGTACAAATTTTTAAACAGCAGATGGTAATCATCCACAACAAGCTTTTTATCACAGAGACCTACAAGGTTTCCCAAAAGAAGACAGATTTATGCCAGAGCACTTGAAGACCCACCATCGGTTAGCGTAGAAAGAATGTCAGAGCCACACGTTGGGTCATGACACACAGAGGACATTTCCTCCTACCCAAAACTAAAGGCTAACCCCACAATGAACGACCCTTATATCCCAACAAGGATGATCCTGGTGGAGGGAGGAGGACAGAGAGGAGGCTAACAATGATACCAACTTGAATGTACTCACTGAGTACAAATTTTTTTTTAAAAAAATCATGGAAAGTCCAGGATTCCCAGTCAGTCTCCCAATAACATTTCAGACACTAAGTTTCATACTTTTGTTCTAATATATGACCTGCAGCCTTGTTCCTCAGTTCCCACAGAGTAATAAGCTGTGATGACTCAGATTCTCCTCTTTAACATTTTCTCCATTGTGTGTTTTTACCTCGTTACAGGATTCCACACAGAATTTATATTTTACATTCATACAATGCACTTCCACCACCTGAGTAAGGAATTATTTTTTGTTGTTGCTTTTACATTATGTGTTTCAATTGGACAATAAATAAATGAGTGTGAGGGGCTGGAGACATGGCTTAGTAGTTAAGATGCTTGCCTGCAAAGTCAAAGGACCTCAGTTTTATTGCCCAGGACCCATGTAAGCCAAATGCACAAGGTGGCACATGCATCTGGAGTTCATTTTTCGTGGCTGGACACCCTGGCCTGCCCATTCTTTCTCTTGATCTTTCTCTCTTTTATATCAATTAATCTGGTTTTCTCTCTCTTCTGGCCACTGACCTGTAACTCCCAGTCCAGCAGATGGTAATCATCCACAACAAGCTTTTTATCACAGAGACCTACAAGGTTTCCCAAAAGAAGACAGATTTATGCCAGAGCACTTGAAGACCCACCATCGGTTAGCGGTAGAAAGAATGTCAGAGCCACACGTTGGGTCATGACACACAAAGACATTTCCTCCTACCCAAAACTAAAGGCTAACCCCACAATGAACGACCCTTATATCCCAACAAGGATGATCCTGGTGGAGGGAGGAGGACAGAGAGGAGGCTAACAATGATACCAACTTGAATGTACTCACTGAGTACAAATTTTTTTTTAAAAAAATCATGGAAAGTCCAGGATTCCCAGTCAGTCTCCCAATAACATTTCAGACACTAAGTTTCATACTTTTGTTCTAATATATGACCTGCAGCCTTGTTCCTCAGTTCCCACAGAGTAATAAGCTGTGATGACTCAGATTCTCCTCTTTAACATTTTCTCCATTGTGTGTTTTTACCTCGTTACAGGATTCCACACAGAATTTATATTTTACATTCATACAATGCACTTCCACCACCTGAGTAAGGAATTATTTTTTGTTGTTGCTTTTACATTATGTGTTTCAATTGGACAATAAATAAATGAGTGTGAGGGGCTGGAGACATGGCTTAGTAGTTAAGATGCTTGCCTGCAAAGTCAAAGGACCTCAGTTTTATTGCCCAGGACCCATGTAAGCCAAATGCACAAGGTGGCACATGCATCTGGAGTTCATTTTTCGTGGCTGGACACCCTGGCCTGCCCATTCTTTCTCTTGATCTTTCTCTCTTTTATATCAATTAATCTGGTTTTCTCTCTCTTCTGGCCACTGACCTGTAACTCCCAGTCCAGCAGATGGTAATCATCCACAACAAGCTTTTTATCACAGAGACCTACAAGGTTTCCCAAAAGAAGACAGATTTATGCCAGAGCACTTGAAGACCCACCATCGGTTAGCGGTAGAAAGAATGTCAGAGCCACACGTTGGGTCATGACACACAAAGACATTTCCTCCTACCCAAAACTAAAGGCTAACCCCACAATGAACGACCCTTATATCCCAACAAGGATGATCCTGGTGGAGGGAGGAGGACAGAGAGGAGGCTAACAATGATACCAACTTGAATGTACTCACTGAGTACAAATTTTTTTTTAAAAAAATCATGGAAAGTCCAGGATTCCCAGTCAGTCTCCCAATAACATTTCAGACACTAAGTTTCATACTTTTGTTCTAATATATGACCTGCAGCCTTGTTCCTCAGTTCCCACAGAGTAATAAGCTGTGATGACTCAGATTCTCCTCTTTAACATTTTCTCCATTGTGTGTTTTTACCTCGTTACAGGATTCCACACAGAATTTATATTTTACATTCATACAATGCACTTCCACCACCTGAGTAAGGAATTATTTTTTGTTGTTGCTTTTACATTATGTGTTTCAATTGGACAATAAATAAATGAGTGTGAGGGGCTGGAGACATGGCTTAGTAGTTAAGATGCTTGCCTGCAAAGTCAAAGGACCTCAGTTTTATTGCCCAGGACCCATGTAAGCCAAATGCACAAGGTGGCACATGCATCTGGAGTTCATTTTTCGTGGCTGGACACCCTGGCCTGCCCATTCTTTCTCTTGATCTTTCTCTCTTTTATATCAATTAATCTGGTTTTCTCTCTCTTCTGGCCACTGACCTGTAACTCCCAGTCCAGCAGATGGTAATCATCCACAACAAGCTTTTTATCACAGAGACCTACAAGGTTTCCCAAAAGAAGACAGATTTATGCCAGAGCACTTGAAGACCCACCATCGGTTAGCGGTAGAAAGAATGTCAGAGCCACACGTTGGGTCATGACACACAAAGACATTTCCTCCTACCCAAAACTAAAGGCTAACCCCACAATGAACGACCCTTATATCCCAACAAGGATGATCCTGGTGGAGGGAGGAGGACAGAGAGGAGGCTAACAATGATACCAACTTGAATGTACTCACTGAGTACAAATTTTTTTTTAAAAAAATCATGGAAAGTCCAGGATTCCCAGTCAGTCTCCCAATAACATTTCAGACACTAAGTTTCATACTTTTGTTCTAATATATGACCTGCAGCCTTGTTCCTCAGTTCCCACAGAGTAATAAGCTGTGATGACTCAGATTCTCCTCTTTAACATTTTCTCCATTGTGTGTTTTTACCTCGTTACAGGATTCCACACAGAATTTATATTTTACATTCATACAATGCACTTCCACCACCTGAGTAAGGAATTATTTTTTGTTGTTGCTTTTACATTATGTGTTTCAATTGGACAATAAATAAATGAGTGTGAGGGGCTGGAGACATGGCTTAGTAGTTAAGATGCTTGCCTGCAAAGTCAAAGGACCTCAGTTTTATTGCCCAGGACCCATGTAAGCCAAATGCACAAGGTGGCACATGCATCTGGAGTTCATTTTTCGTGGCTGGACACCCTGGCCTGCCCATTCTTTCTCTTGATCTTTCTCTCTTTTATATCAATTAATCTGGTTTTCTCTCTCTTCTGGCCACTGACCTGTAACTCCCAGTCCAGCAGATGGTAATCATCCACAACAAGCTTTTTATCACAGAGACCTACAAGGTTTCCCAAAAGAAGACAGATTTATGCCAGAGCACTTGAAGACCCACCATCGGTTAGCGGTAGAAAGAATGTCAGAGCCACACGTTGGGTCATGACACACAAAGACATTTCCTCCTACCCAAAACTAAAGGCTAACCCCACAATGAACGACCCTTATATCCCAACAAGGATGATCCTGGTGGAGGGAGGAGGACAGAGAGGAGGCTACAACACATGTTGGTAACATCCATTCCCTTATCGCTACCCCTTTTCCAAATAGCCACTAAATGTGCTGGGCTATGAACCATGTTCAATTCTCAAGTCACACATCTATAAGCAGCTGCAAACCCTGGCAAAATAAAATCTCACATTCATTTACAGCAGCAAGATACCTTCTGCACTCGTACTTATACATGTAATAAATAAATAACAAATAAATAATCCTTAAACTACAAGAAAATTAATGAGGCTAATGTTCTAATTAGAACCTAGGCTAGTTAAAAATGAATGCTTAGTTGATTAGCCTTAAAGCATAACCCATCTTCCGTGTTCATAACTATCAATTTATATCAGAAACATATCCCCTACAACTATGTCACCTACCTGCTACCCAAAATAACCTATCACAGAAAACAATAGCAGGAGCTGGAGAAATGGCTCAAAACTTAAAGGTGCTTACTTGCAAAGCCTGGAATCCCACGTTCAAATCAACAGTAGCCAAGGAAAACACATGCACAAAGTGGCAATTGCATCTGGAGTTCATTTGCAGTGTCAGGAGACCCTGCCACACCCTTCCCCCCCTTCCTCTCTCTCACCCTCCTGCCATCTCTCTCTCTTGTCTGCTTTCAAATAAACTAATAAAATATATTTAAAATATATGTATAGCTTCATATAATCATAAGCTTCAGATAATAATAAGAAACAGGCACAAAGACCACATAAGTCAGAAATAATTCTTGGTTAAAATCGAAGTTTCATTCAGAGATTTATCACAAAACACTTGACTTTCTGAGTTTGCTCACTAATAAAAGGAATACTTGATTTGAGTTCATAGTAATTTCTCAGCTTTAATGTTGAAATATCCAGAAATTACCTACTGCTGGGAGTCTTTTAAAATCCAGACACTACAGCTGGTCATGGTGGCACACACCTTCTATCCCAGAACTAGGGAGGCAAAGGTAGGAGGATCCCTGTGACTTCAAGGCCAGCCTGGACTAGAAAGTGAGTTCCAGGTCAGCCTCTATTAGAGTCAGACCCTATATAGAAAAAAAAAAAAGAAGAACCTTATATACATAGTAAGCTCTGCATTAATGCACCTTCATCTGAATGAACTTCTTGTATATGAGCAAAAGTTCGTATTAAAGATGTGCTCAGTGATTCAGAAACCAAAGCACTGAAAACTTCCCCATGACAAATAATGATTCACCTTTAAGACCAGTAACTGTGATTTTGTACATTAGCTGCATCATCAGTTTTAAAGTGTCTGCATACACTTGCAATAAAGTTACATTGTCCCTCCCCAACTATCCATTTTCAAGAAGAACCATTTCTCTGTGGTCAACAACATATATACTGAAGAGACTTATATTGTTGTTATGAGGTTATATACTCTTATTGCAACTTTACAAAGTAGGAAATCAAATTTTACTTTGGAAAAAAGTGGCAGTTAGCATTTGGCATCTATGTTTCAACATTTCTGTTGTGGTTGTTTACTTGTTGCTGGGACAAAACGCCTTACACAAACCCTATCCAGCCCCAAAAGCTCCCAGAACCACGGTGCACTCAATAACCCTGTATTTCCTGCATCTGTAATTCTTCAAAACACCAATACCAAATTGGCGATGCTGACAAATTCTTTTCTTTTTTCGGGTAATAACCAGGTGTCATTTTATTTTTAAGTTTTTTTTTTTCTTACAGAATCATTTGATTGTTGTCATACTACATTAATTTCAGCAGTTATCAAAAATGACCTCAAAGAATACATGTGCAACTTCTGCAAAAGACCATTTAGAGGACCATATATTTAAAAAAAAGAAGAACAAATAGCCCACATAATTTACAATTCAACCACTATCCAACATAAATATATGTAGTTTTTACAATTACAATTTGTTTTAATAGAGTATTTATGGGTAAATTTCATATTAGTTTGAATAGCTTTAATTGCTAATATGTAGAGTACCTTTTCAAAATAAGTACCTGATACGATTTAGGCCTAAACTTAAAGCCTTCACTGTACAGAAGTAAGCCAATTTCTAAATATTCCCTTCAAACAAAGAAGTAAGTGAACTTAAAATAAGGCAGCATTGTGATAATGGCATAGAATAATATTGTAAATATTTAAGTCTATTGAAAGTTTAGTGAGTCAAAAACATTAATTCCTCCCCTGGGAGGGCAAACATTAAATATGCCATGCCTGATTAGAGACTAAAGAAAGGATTGGACAATGAGTAGATGAGTAAATGTCAATACTACAGGGGTACTGGGGCAAGCCTGCAGAATTTGCAGCAAGCACTTCTAACTGCTGAGCCTTCTAACCAGCCCCCTTGAACTCTTTTGTCAATTTGTAAAATATTTTATTTATTATTATTATTGTTTTTTATTAATTGGTTTTGTACTCAGTGAATACAGTCAAGTTGCTACCATTGTTAGCCTCTTCCCTGTCATCTGTCCTGCCCCTGGACCCTCCTTTTTGAGGTATATGGGTTATGCATTCTAGAGTTATCCCATAGTTATGGGTAGGTGGAAATGTCTCTGCATATCATGACCCAACATGTGGCTCTGACATTCTTTCCGCCCCCTCTTCCGCAAAATTTCCTGAGCCATGTTGGGTTCGTTTTGAGTCTGCTTCAGTGATGAGGTGTTGGGAGCCTCTGTGTCTCTGGATATCTGTTTTGGTAGCTGTTTATTGTTCTCTATGTCGATCTCCTTCACCCTTGTGCTGGTACCAGGTTCACCAAGAAAACAGAACCCTTGCTTGTTTCACCAATTATTCTTAGTTTCAGCTGGGGCCCTCTTGAGGTATGATGGGGTTGTTCTCTTCTTAGGATTTGTGTCTATATGAAAAAGAGAAGCAGATTCTCCAACAGAGAGTAAAGTTCACACCAGGTAAATGGGATAACCCTTATACAGATAATTTAATAGGTGTAGGCCCATCTTTTATCCCAAAATGGGTGGTAGCTTCATAACAGCACCCTTGCTTGTTTCACCAATTATTCTTAGTTTCAGTTGGGCTCCCAGAAACACGGGTGCACTCCATAACCCTGTATTTCCTGCATCTGTAATACTTCAAAACAACAACACCAAGTGGTCAATGCAGGGTTTCACTCTAGTCAAGGCTGATCTGGAATTCACTATGTAATCTCAGGTGATCCTCAAACTCATGGTGATCCTCCTACCTCTGCCTCCCTCTCCTGTGCTGGGATTAAAGGCAAGTGCAACCACGCCCAACTTAAGAAATTCTTTATCCAGGCTGAAATGAAGCTGGACTTCCAGGACCAAGAAACTCCTTCAGCATTTTTCCATCAGGTCCTCCCCTTGAGCATACCTCCTACCATGAACCTACACAGATTGAGTCTCACCTATAGGGAGTCTTAGCTATTGCACCCATTCAGAGGAGCTGGACCATCCTTAAACATGGTAATCCTTTAACAACTGCAGCTAAAGTGGCTGCACTCTCTGGGTCCTGAAATTTATTTGCACATATTTTCTTCTTGCCAATCTTTATATTCTTTATATCATTCCACTCTATATTTTTCTCCACTAAACACATCAGTGCATTACTTCTAAATTCAACTTTGATCCAGGTCTCAGGACATGAGAACAGCAAGAATAGCACACAAACTGCCTGTAGCCCAGTTCCTGACAAAGGTCTTTTTCATCTCTGAAACCTCATAAGATGGGCCCCCACAGGTCACATGTCTCTGCATTTTAGCCTTTCGAACTCTCATCAGAACGGCCTACTAATATCTGCTTACAAAACTACAAGGTATTTCTAGTACATAGTTATGAATTTCTCCCATATTCTTCCTGAAATCTAGTTCTAAAAGACTAAAAATCACATGGTTGGGGGATGGAGAGATTGCTTAGCGGTAGGGCACTTGCCTGCAAAGGATAAGGACACAGGTTCAATACCCCACTACCCATATAAGCCAGATGCAGAAGATGGTGCATGCATCTGGAGTTCATTTGCAGTGGTTAGAGGTTCTTGCATGGGCATATTCTCTCTCTCTTCATACTTAATATATATATATATATATTTGTTCATTTTTTATTTACTTGTTTGAGAGCAACAGACAGAGCAAGAAAGGCAGATAGAGAGACAGAGAGAGAATGGGTGCACCATGGCTTCCAGCCACTGCAAATGAACTCCAGATGCATGTGCGCCTTTGTGCATCTGGCTAACGTGGGTCCTGGGGAATTGAGCCTTGAACATGGGTGCTTAGGCTTCACAGTCAAATGCTTAACTGTTAATCCATCTCTCCAGCATGATATATATATGAATATATATATATATATATAAATTTGATATATAAATATTATACAATAAATATATAAAATAAATTAAATAAAAATAAAATAAAGTAAAAATAAATATGATATATAAATTTTTAATATATATCTAAAATATATATGTATTATATTATATATATTAATTTTTAAAAGGTCACATGGTTGGACTTTTTGTGACTTCAGCCCCACATCTTGGTAACAACTTTCTATAGCATTTACCTTCTTGTTTCAAAGCCAATGGAAACATTTTCCTCCCATCAGCTGCTTGTGGTTATGAGTTGTGTCCCAGCAATACGAAAGTAACTATGACAAATAATTTCAAGAACATGACTAGTTAAGGTGGTAAAAGCAGTAATTGCAAAACATTTAAAGCTTACTTTTCAGTGATTCAGTTCTTTTCATTAACATAAATACATCTAATTAATACCATAGCACAATTTATTCCTATTTCAATAACCAACATAAGCTACTGAAATATATACAACTATATAAGAGTCAAATGTTGTCAAACCATATGGCTTCTCCAACCATATTGTGATGCTATAAATTATTTATTAAAGAACTCCTTCACCAAAAACTCCCTATTTAGTGCCTTATTTATAGTAGCCACAAACCTAGCTTTAATTCTAGTCTTAGTTTATGCATCCCACTACGCATGCCCCAGCCACTTTCAGACATAAGTCTAGGAATTGTATTGATCGTGGTTACATCAAGTCTATCACTATATTCCTGCAGGAGACGGCAAGCATGCCATTTGAGGATCATGAGGAATTGAGCACTGAAGAGCTGCATGACACATTTCCAGCCCAGCTGTCTCTTCCTTCAAGTCCAATGTGGCCCCTCTATAGAAAAATCTTTGGCTCTCTACACTACAGAAATCTATGGTTTTCTGTATGTTTGTCTTTCTCTGTCTTTCACTTGGTATCCCAATCTCTAAGTTTACTTTTCTAGTAAAAATTAGTGTTTTTGAAGTGTTGGGTCAATGTATCTGAAAGAGGCTCTGGCATAGAATTGGAAAATCAAGAAAATGGGTCAGAGATAATTGTTTTCCTTAAAGGCCTTAATTAAAGTCAGGCATGGAGTACAGTACACTTAGGAGGAAACAATGAACCTCCTGGAACAATGTAAAAAAATTGTTCTACGACTAATTTTTCTAAATGGTGGCAATTGCAGCAAACTATGACTCTTTACCAAGAATCTTTACAGAAAAACAACCGAAGTCAGAAAGAGTTCAATTGGGGGTACCAAAGTCTAAGTATTGGAAAGACATGAAAAGGAAAATTCAAAATAAATGATTGAGGGATAAATGGATCTAATGGATCAATGATTAATGATGGGAACCCCCATTTGTGGTTGTTTTTTCTCTCACCTTTAATATAATAATTGAAAGTAGAAGTTCAGGAAATCACAGGTGCTTGACCGCACATACATGAGGAAAATGTGAAAACAATTAATCATTATAAGGGCCTGACGACTGTACTTGAGGTGAATAATTATGGGATTATTTGATGAAAAGGAATAACAAAATGTTTCTATGAATTCTATGAAACTGTACCTTTCTTGAAGTTTGTTCTTGCATGATGTGATCAGAAAATAAAAGACTGAGGTTAAGAGCTGTGGCAGCAGAGAAGCATAGAAACATAGAAGCAGGGAAAAACAGAGAACAGAGAAAAAGACAAAAAAATAGGAAAAGAAAAAACAAGAAAAAATAGAAAAAGGGAAAAAGGAAAAAAAAAAAAAGAAACAGAGAAGCAGAGAGAGAAAGATGGAAAAAATCAGCTGCCTTCAGCAGCTTGCACCAGAACTTGACTTCGAGTCGTTATTGCGCCGCTCCCTTTCACACCTCTCTTCATGGACCCTCCTTCACGCCAGGGGTGGACCCCAGCATATTCCATTCTATCAGCCTGAAACTCTAAATGTGCACTTATTGGAGCGCTTCAGCTGTAGCCCTGTCAATCTCATGGGAAGTGTTACTAGCCATCACCGTACTCTCAGTTCTCCTGTTTGATGGTCATTTACTCTGTCCTCACTAACTCATACACAAGAATAAATGTGACTGATTTTACCCACCAGACCTTTAGCTATAATGTCATTCATAGAAACCAACCATGCCCCATCTGATCTGAGGGATGCCTGAAGTAGTGTCTGGTTTTGATGTAGAACATACTTTAGGCCCATTAATAGTATTTTTATAGCTGAATATATAAGTATTATTCTTATAATTATCCTAACTATTACTATCTTTTTAGGTACTTTTTAACTCCCTGATTCAATAATGATTAATATTCGATTTCATAATGAAAACATTAACCTTGTCATTTCTATTTTGATAAATTTGAGCATTACCCACATGATTTCAATATGATCAATTAAGGAACTTATTATGAAAAAAAAATTCCACCTACAGTGGGCCATAGTGGCACATGCCTTTAATCTCTATATATCTCTATAGGTTCACCATGAGTTTGAGGCCAGCCTGAGCTACAGTGAGACTCTGCCTCAGTACTAAAATCAGAGTTACTTTCATAGAGGAAATCACAAAGGATTAAGCCATTTTATTTCTAGAATGTTAAGATCTGAATGGATTCTTAAATATATCTGTATTATAATGCCCACTATATCATACATGAAATGAGATAATTAAGCTGGCAGGCCTACCCACTGAAAATATTGGTTTATATCCTTCATGTACAAATAAATTTTTTTTAGCAATGTCTAGTATAATAACAGTAATCTCAGGGTCCATAATCACCATCTTTAGGTCTCATGCTTTAGTTATAGGAGCAGGTCTTGAAATGCACAAGTTAATAATTATCACAATTCTAATTAAAACAACAGATTTCCACTCCACATAAGTAGCAGTGAAATATTTTCTGAGATAAGCAACCACTCAATCCTCTTACCAGACATTTGAATCAACTTTAGATATTTAAGGCCAGGGACTTTTACATAAATTAGACAATTAAATTACACCCTTGCTCATAACATTATCACTAATAATGAAATTAGGCCTGTCCCCATTCCACTTCTTTTTTTTAAGTTTATTTTTTTATTTTTTATTTTATTTTATTTTTATTTATTTATTTTTTTTTACAGTCAGTTTGGTACCATTATTAGGCTCATCCGTGACCTACCCCCTCCCCTTGGCCCCTCCTTGTTGAGGTATACGGGTCATGCATTGTGGAGTTAGCCCACAGTTATGGGTAAGCTAAATGTCTCTGCATATCATGACCCGACATGTGGCTCTGACATCCTTTCCGCCCCCTCTTTCGCAAAATTTCCCTGAGCCAGGTTGGGTCCGCTTCAGTGATGAGGTGTTGGGGGCCCATTCCACTTCTGAAAACCAGAAGTACTCAAGAGGTATCATTAGCATCTGTAAAACTATTACCCATATCACTGAAACTAATGCCCTCTAAGCCCTACAATTTATCTAAACTTTTTGGTGGCTGAGGGGGACTAAATCGAACACAATCACGAAAAATACTACTTTATACATCTAAAGTTCACATACAATGAATAATAGCTACCATTTTATAATCTATCAATTATACTCCTTGACTTATTTATATTAATGCCAGTAATATTTATACTTAACATTAATTTCACCTTTATGATCGTAGCTCTATCCCACATACACACTAAATCAGAAATTACAGTAATCTCTTCATTAATTTTATCAATAGGTAGATTACAGTATTTACAGGGTGACAGAAAAATCTCATAATAATACTATTAACTAATGTTACGTTATCAATTATCCTTGTGTCTGTAGCATTCCGACTTCAAATCACAGTGCATATAAGTCGCACAGCCCTAATTATTGCACAGTTCCATGTAGGGACCATCAAGCTCCTTGGGGCACAGCCCAAACACCAGCTCTAATGATGTCTCGATTGGACTGACATCCACCACTCTACCTGAGCCTCTGCTTCTAGAAGCCTCGGCCTGGCCCTCACTTCCCAGGGCACCGACTGGACACAGAAGGACGCAGACCTGTGCTGGCCCCCTCCGGGTCTGCAGAGAACCGGGGTCTTCGCCCAGCGCCGGCCCTGGACGTTTGGACACCCGCGGATGGGACTGCGGACGGGACGCGGGGCCCGAGCCTGTCCAGCCCTGGGGAGCTGCGCACACCTGTGAGCAGCCCAAGGTCCGCCGTGTCCAGGCTCTGTCCATCCGTCCGTGGGCTGTTTCCTGAGGCCTCAGACACCACGCGGTCCACTCAGCCTCCTTCTGCCTCGGGCGCTGCAGGCTCAGGTCACGGGTCTGCGGGCCCGGTCCTGCCCTGGGCCTCCGTCTCCACAGCGAGGGCAGACTCGGAGCCGCCGCGCCTCGCCCAGCACTGACGTCATAGTGCTCGCAGTGCGCTGTGCGCATGTGCGGCCTTCTAAGCCCCGCCCTCCCAGCCAACAGACCTGCCCAGCTCCCAGCATGCGCAGGACACTTTTTCATTTTTAAACCTGTTTTTTTCTTTTAATTTGAGAATGTTGGGGCTGGATTGATGACTCAACCGTTAAAAAACTTCCCAGCAAAACTCAACCACCCAGGTATGGTTTCAACTTTACCAGCTTAGAGACCCAAAGTTGAGGAAGAGGTAATACCTCCTGTTTTTGATGTCCAACACAAAAGCCTAAAAGTATGAACAGAAACGAGTGAATATGCATAATGATGACATAGTCTGTTATCATTTAACTCAGAATCAATAAAGGAAATTATGATCATAGCACAATTAAATAGTGAAACAAATTGAGGTGTTTCCTGGGTCTCTAATTGATGCGATTGTGTAATGATTGCTTCAAAACAAAGTATTAGAACTCTACATGTCAAAATGTAAATCTATATGTGTGAGGATGACTGAAATTTAATGAAACAGAAGAATCAAAAACATATTAGGCAATAGTAGGGTTAGTATCACTGTAACTATTTTTTTAAATTTTGTTTTGTTTTGTTTTTGAGGTAGTGTCTTGCTCTAGCCCACTCTGACTTGGAAGTCCCTATCTAGTCTCAGGGTGGCTTCATGGTCACAAAAAAACACATACTTCTGTCTCCTGAGCACTGTCATTAATGGTGTGGGCCACCACACTCTAACACTGTGACTTTCTGAATTAGAGAAAAATAATAAACAATAAAATCATGTCACAGTGTTGACCGACTGTGAATGCAACATTCAATGGAAAGACTTATAGTCCTAAATAATCAAACCTAAAGGACAGAGTTCAGTACAGCAAAATATTGAGACATTTTTATGTGCTTTCATTATCATGATTCCCTTACACTTTTGGGAAATCATTACTATTGCATACAACTGTCAAACATGAAGCATGAAATATTGGTTCCCTCTTGGTAGGTATCATTGTTGTCACAGTGTTTACAGAAATGGATAGACTAATGAGAGCACTGAACCACTGACATGTGCTTTCCTTAGTGTGCAGTGAAACTGTCGTGACTAATACTCCTTTCTTTTATTGTCTCACATGCTTCACTGATGGTCTTCTTGCCTACTGGTAGAGTCTCTCTCCTTCTTTTCCTACATGGATTTGAAGAGAAAAGTAATAACTATTGTATATTTTCAACTCTACTTGCTTTGTGAATCAAAGATGAGTAGAAACTATTGCCTCGTGTTGTTGATATCCATCTATTTCATGTAAAACAGGAAAGAGAAAAAAATCATATATGCATAATGAAGAAATACTTTCATACTATTTCTCTCAGTACTAGTTTATGAAATTATGATCATATTTCTCTCTATCAATGGAAAATTTCACTTTTCCATGATATTTATTTTATGTTGTTCTGCAATATCTGTTTTAAAAATGATATGAAGAACTCTAAATATAAAACCATAAACCTGTAGTTGCAAGTACACTGGAAATTAAACAAAGCCCCAGGAATTATCTCATAAAAATATAGCCAAACTGGAAACTAACTTATCTATAACTTTCTTAATCACTGTAGCAATAAATCCATAACAAAAGAATAAAGTCATAGCATAGTATTACCAAACTTCAAAGCAAGAATCTACAGACAGGCTTACGTAGCTAAAAATATATGTCTGTATAATAGATATCTTCATGTTAAAAATGAGTTTTCATGTATTTTAATTGCATTATTGAGCTTACAATATATTTTGTTTGTATTTCCAGATAGGGTCTTGCTCTAGCCCCGCCTTACTTGGAATTCACTGTGTTTTCCCAGGGTGGCCTCAAGCACATGGAGATTCTCCTACCTCTGCCGTCTGTATACTAGGATTAGAGGCATGTGTCACTATGCCTGGCATAAGCTTAACATTTTAAATCATGACTTTACATTGCATAAAGCATTCATGCATTAAGTATAAAATATTTGCTATCTGGGGATATTTATTTTCCTCACACACTTTTCACAGAACTAAAAGCACTGACAAATCACAAGTGTATTCATAAGCATGCAGGTGAAATGGTGGTGATGACTTTACCTAGCTTGAGAAATTTCCAAGTCATCATGGGTAATCCTTCCCTCTGAAGGGTATGTTCTGTTTCCTTGGCTATACCTAAGTTACTTTGAGGAGAAAATTAATAATTCGGGCTGGAGAGATGGCTTAGCGGTTAAGCGCTTGCCTGTGAAGCCTAAGGATCCTGGCTCGAGGCTCGATTCCCCAGGACCCACGTTAGCCAGATGTACAAGGGAGCGCATGCGTCTGGAGTTCCTTTGCAGTGGCTGGAAGCCCTGGCACGCCCATTCTCTCTCTCTCTCTCCCTCTCTCTCTGCCTCTTTCTCTCTCTGTCTGTCACTCTCATATAAATAAATAAATAAATAAATAAACAAAAAATGTAAATAAAAAATAAAATAATTCATGCGTTTTTCTGAAATTACCAGCTTAGTGATTCATAGATGAGTAGAAATACTACCTTGTGTCCTGAATAACCATGGTGCTTCTAAAAATGGAAATGACAACCTCTTCAGCAAATGGTGTTGGGAAAACTGGATATATATCTGTAGAAGGATGAAAATAGATTCTTCTCTTTCTCCATGCACAAGAATTAAGTCCAAATGGATTAAAGACCTTAACATCAGACCTGAAACTCTGAAACTGCTAGAGGAAAAAGTAGGGGAAACCCTTCAACATATTGGTCTTGGCAAAGACTTTCTGAATACAACCCCAATTGCTCAGGCAATAAAACCACAGATTAACCACTGGGAACTCATGAAAATACAAAGATTTTGCACTGCAAAGGACACAGTGAAGAAAGCAAAGAGGCAACCTACAGAATGGGAAAAAATCTTCGCCAGCTATATATCTGATAGAGGATTAATATCTAGCATATACAAAGAACTCTAGAAGTTAAATAATAAGGAATCAAACAAGCTAATCAAAAAATGGGCTATGGAGCTAAATAGAGAATCCTCAAAGGAAGAAATACGAATGGCATATAAGCATCTAAAAAAATGTTCTACGTCACTAGTCATCAGGGAAATGCAGATGAAAACTACATTGAGATTCCATCTCACTCTTGTCAGGTTGGCTACCATCATGAAAAGAAATGATCATAAATGTTGGCGGGGATGTGGAAAAAGAGGAACCCTTCTACACTGTTGGTGGGAATGCAATCTGGTCCAGCCATTGCGGAAATCAGTGTGGAGGTTCCTAAAACAGCTAAAGATTGATCTATCATATGACCCAGCTATAGCACTCTTAGGCATATATCCTAAGGACTCATCTCATTTCCTTAGAAGTACGTGCTCAACCATGTTTATTGCTACTCAATTTATAATAGCTGGGAAATGGAACCAGCCTAGATGTCCCTCAACTGATGAGTGGATAATGAAGATATGGCACATTTATACAATGGAGTTTTACTCAGCGGTAAAGAAAAATGAAGTTAGGAAATTTGCAAAAAAGTGGATGGATCTAGAAAGAATTATACTAAGTGAGGTAACCCAGGCCCAGAAAGCCAAGCGCCACATGTTCTCCCTCATATGTGGATCTTAGCTACAGATGATTGGGCTTCTGTGTGAGAAGGAAAAAACTCAGTAGCAGAGGCCAGTAAGTTAAAAAAGGAGATAGAAAGGGAAGAGAAATAAAGGGAGGAGGGCATTTATTAGGTTGGTATTGTATATATGTAAGTAGAAAGATTGAGATGGGGAGGGGATATGATGGAGAATGGAATTTCAAAGAGGAAAGTAGGGGGGAGGGTACTACCATGGGATATTTTTTATAATCATGGAAAATATTAATAAAAATTGAGAAAAAAATAAAAAATAAAAATGGAAATGGAAGGAAAATAATTATATATGCACAATGATACAATAGTTTCAGCATTTCACTTCGAGATGATATATGAAAGTATGATCAGAGCTCACTTTAGTAATGGTAAATTTCAGTGCTGCCGTAGTTTCTAATTTATGGGATTATGTATTGTCAGCTGAAAATGAGAAACATAATACATAGTATCTGGTATCTGAAATACATAAATCTATAGTTTAATAACTCTGGAAGTTTTAAAAGTAGAAGGAACTGTCTAACATACTGCCAGGTTGCAGACTCCTATATCACTTTGACTCTCTTAATTATTAGAGAAAAATAATCCCTAATAAACAAAGAAGTTCCGATACCTAGTTGACCAAGTTGTAATTGGAAATCTTATATTTCTATGCAGAAATACTGAATTATAATACATATCAGCATGCCAAAAATTAAATGCTTTTTAAACATTTTTAAAAATATTTTCTTTATTTATTTGTAAGCAGACAGAGAGACAGAGAGACAGAGTGGTTGCTCCATGACCTCCACCCACTGCAAACCAAATTCCAGATGCAATTGCCATTTTGTGTATCTGACTTTATGTGGGTACTGGGGAATTCAACTCAGGTCATTAGGGTTAGCAGGCAAGTGCCTTAATTGCTGAGCCCTCTCTCCAGGCCCTAAATGCTTATTTATTTATTTATTTTTTGAGAGGGATAGACTGGCATTTCAGGGCTTCTAGTGACTGTAAATGATCTCTATACATATATAGCCCCATGTACATCTGGCTTATGTGGGTTCTGGGGAATTGAACCCAGTGTCTTAGGCTTCACAAGCAAACACCATAAGTGTTAAGCCATCTCTGCAGTCTCCCTAACTATTTTATGTATGTTAAGTTTAATATTTAATTCCACCTTTGTAATTTACTAAGCCTGGATTGTTTATAGACTGTGAAATTTATAGGATAAAAATGTTTCCAATTTGTTGTTGGGAATTTCAGTGTATTGTTTAAAAATCAAAACAAAATTGATTAAATATTCATAATGATGACATAGTCTGATACCATCTCACTTGGAAATTGTACAGAAAAACATGATCATAGCTCAATTTGACAAGTAGAAAAAGTAAGGTGCTTTCAGGATATCCTATGAGATGGTGTAATATCTTCTTTGAAAAAATAGAACTGTGCATCTCAAAACACGAATCTGTACTTTAAAGTATACTTGAAATATTTTGAAAATCCTACCAAAATGTAAATTTAATGTGTATTTCTTAATTACTGGAGCAACATATTCCCTAATAAAGAATGAACTCAGGACTCAGTGTTCACCAAATAGTCATAGCAATACTCCACAGACAGCATTATAGCTAAAAAGACATATCAGAATAAGAGATATCAGTAAGGTGTGTGTGCGAGACAGAGTGAGAGAGAGGGAGGAGTTTTTCATGCATTTTAATTATAATGTTTTAGCTTAAAAATTTTGAAAACATGAATTTGACATTGCACAAAAAGGTCAAACATTCACTATACAGTATTATCTTGAGGTATCCATTTTTGTCACACACTGTTCACATACATGGGTAGAAAAATGAGAGTTAATAAATCACTGAAGAATTCCCATATGCATCCTTAAGGGTGCAGCTGAAACTATTGTGGCCACTGTACCTGTCTAGAGTTGTCTTGCATTCCACATTGATGATGCTTCCTTCACAAGAGTATGTTCTCTTTCTGGGGTAGCCTACATGATTTGGAGAAGAATATTAATAATGCTTGTAGATTTCTGACCTTAACAGCTCAGTAAATCGAAAATGAGTAGAAATTATTACCTTGTGTTGTTTATATTCATCAGTTTCCTCTTAAAATGGTAATAGAAATATGTATCAATATGCATAATGATGAAATAGTCTCATGCCATCTCACTCAGAAATGGTTTATGCAATCATGGTCATGACCCTATCTCACTTTGGTAATGGAAAATTTCAGTGCTGCTATTGTATCTAATTGATGTGATTGTCTGCTTTAAGAAAATTCATAGTAAACTGTACCTGAAATGAATAAATCTACAATTTCAAGTACTCCAGAAATTACCAAAGTAATAGCAACTGTCTTGAAATAATTGCCAAGTTTTAGTTTCATACATAACACTGCCCTGTACTTAATTATTGATAAAATATAATCCCTATTAAAAAATGAAGTCCTGAAATTGAACAAGCTGCCAAAGCAAGGTTTAGTTAAATTCTACATTACTACATAGAACTATCCTGGGAGAACATAATATTTTTTCATTGTCAAATTGACCTATGATCATGATTTCATGTAAGAATCCTGAGTGAAATGGTAATAGAGTATTTCCTCATTATACATATTTAATCATTTTCTTTTTGGACTGTAGTGATGGATATCAAAAAACATGAGATAATAGTTTATATTCAACTTGGAATCAAGATTTCAGATTTATTTGATTGTGTAATGTATGCAATGGAGATACCACTGTGACTTTCTTAATCATTGGAGAAAAATAAGCCCTAATATATAAGAATATAACAACATATTATTGACCATAGAGTCAATTCAAGGTTCACTGTACAGATTATGATACTATATAGATTTTCTTGAATAATAGACCTCAGTATGAAAAAAAATTAAAGTTCAGGTGTCCTAATTTTCAACTATTAGCTTTCAAATTTGAAATCAATATTATTAGATTTCATAACAATATCAAACTTTGAGTATAAAATCATTTGTTATCTTTGAATACCTACTGTTCTCACACAGTGTTTACAGAAATGGATAGAGTAATGAGGATAAATAAAAGCCCTGAAAAATGCACATATGTATTCCTAAGTGGGAAGGTGAAAGTGTTGTAACCATTATACCTTCATCCTGTCCTCTCATATTCTTCCCCGATGATGCTTCCCTCAGAAGTGGAGGTTCTTTCTCTTTGGTTGCCTACGTCATTTTATATTTCCAACTGTACCAACTTGGTCAATCAAAGATAAGTATGACCTATTACCTCGTTTTGTTGATGTTCATTACTTTCATATAAAACTGGAAAGAGAATAATTACACAGGCCTACTGAAGAAATGGAAACCTATCATTTCTGTCAAAATTGGTATATGAGGCCATTGTTAGAGCTCACTTTGGTAATGGAAAGTTTCAGAGCTGCCATGCTAATTAATTTATGTGATTCCCTAGTGTCAGTTTTGAAAACCGCATTACGGAAACTCTAAATGTAAAAATATAAATTTATACTTGCAAATACATCTGAAATTACACAAAGCTGTAGGAAATATCTCAAAAAAACATTGTCAAACTGTTAAATACATTTAACTGACTTCCTTTTTGTTTTTATTATTTATTTATTTGAGAGAGTGAGAGAAAGTGGCAGAGAGAAAGACAGACAGACAGAAAATGGGTATACTAGGGCCTCTATCCATTGCAAACAACTCCAGATACATGCACCACCTTGTGCATCTAGCTTATATGGGTGCTGGGGAATTGAACCTGTGTCCTTAGGCTTTACAAGCAAGCACCTTGTATGTTAAGATGTGTCACCAGACAAAATTTTTACTTTCTTAATCACTGAAGCAAAATAATACCTAATAAAGAATTTACTCATGACACAGTGTTGACCAAACTGTAGCAGAAGCAAGGTAGGAGTAGCAAGACAACAAACATCTCACACATGTTACAATGTTACAGCACTTCTTTTGTTTTCTTTTTTTTTTAAGACAATGCATTTTTGCTTTGCCCTCACCATTTATTTTATTTATTTATTTATTTATTTTCTTGTTGTTCATTTATTTATTTATTTATTTGAGAGTAACAGAGAGAGAAAGAGGCAGAGAGAGAGAGAGAGAGAGAGAGAGAGAGAGAATGGGTGCGCCAGGGCTTCCAGCCACTGCAAACGAACTCCAGATGCGTGTACCCCCTTGTGCATCTGGCTAACGTGGGTCCTGGAGAATCGAGCCTCGAACTGGGGTCCTTAGGCTTCACAGGCAAGCGCTTAACCACTAAGCCATCTCTCCAGCCCACAGCACTTATTTTGTTTTCTATTCCATATATTTAACACAAAAGTAACCCAGTATGAATTTTGCTACCTCTGCACTGTCTTCTCCTTCATATAAAAGAGATTCTCCTCAATGGCAGACTGGATGGGTTTTGACACATATAGTGAGATAGTCTTATATGATACACATGGTGTAGTTAATAACTGGGCTCTAGTGAGATAGAAGGTTCAGTTAACAAAGTGTTTGCCATCAAGCCTTAGGGACAGCATTTAGCTCCCCAGCCCCTTTGTGATTTTCAGGATGAATGGCACAAGCCTTTAGCCACGACCCTAGGAAATTGAAAGCAGGCAGTTTAAATTGGCTTGGTGGATAAATAGTTCAATCAAATCAGTGAGCCTGAAGCTCCATCAAGAAAACATTTCTCAGAGCTGAGAAGATGGTTTAGTGGTTTAAGTGTGCTTTCCTGCAAAATCTGTTGTTGGCCCATGTTCAACTCCCAAGATACTCACACAAATACACACACACACACACACACACACACACACACACACACACAAGCACACAAATATGTCTTAAGTGTAAACTTGGAAGTAGTTGAAGAAGTTATTCATGTTGACATGCAGATGCATCTTTGTAACCATATTTCCCAGCCGGAGCAGGAACACAGTCACACCATCTACACAGGCAACACAAAATAAGTTAAGATGGAATTAGTTCTTTTTATTAGCTTACAACATTATTACTTTCTGTTTCAGATGTTTGCAGGCTTTTATGTGTCTGGCTAGCAACATGACTAAATGGATGAAAATATACTGATAAAAATATGGGGAAGCTGGGCGTGGTGACACATGCCTTTAATCCCAGCACTTCTGAGGCAGAGGTACGAGGATTGTCATGAGTTCAAGGCCACCATGAGACTACATAGTGAATTTCAGGTCAGCCTGGACCAGAATGAGACCCTACCTTGAAAAACCAAAATAATAATAATAATAATAATAATAATAATAATAATAGAGCTAGAGAGATGGTTTAGTGGTTAGGGTACTTGTCCACAAAGCCAAAGGATCCATGTTTGATTCCCCCATGACCCATGTAAACAAGATGCACAAAGGGCACATGCATCTGGAGTTTGCTTGCAGTGGCTGGAGGCCCTTGACTGCCCATTCTCAGTCTTGGTCACTGTCTCTCTCTCTCTTTCTCAAATAAATAAGTAAAATAAAATAATGTATTTTCATAAAAGGAGTTGGGTAGCTTTCCCTGTTCACCAATTCTGTGGCACAGTTTGAGGAAGATTGGTTTGAGTTCTTCCATGAAGGTTTGATAGAATTCAGCTGAGAAGCCATCTGGTCCTGGACTCTTCTTTTTGGGGAGTTTTTTTTTATTACTTTTTCAATCTCTCTGAGTGTGATTGGTTGACTGAGATGATTAATATGCTCTGTGTTTAGCTTTGGTAGATGGTATGCTTCCAAGAATTTATCCATCTCCTCCACATTATCCAATTTTGTGGAGTAGAGGTTTTTGAAATAAGTCCTGATGATTCTCCCAATTTCACTTATGTCTGTTGTGATCTCTCCTTTTTCATTTTGAATTTTGTTAATTTGAAGCTTCTCCTTTTTTTGCTTGATCAGATTGGCCAGGGGTTTGTCAATCTTGTTTATTTTTTCAAAGAACCAGCTCTATGTTTTCTCAATTGTCTTAATTGTTTCCTTCGTTTCCAGTTCATTGATTTCTGCTCTGATTTTAATTATTTCTTTCTTTCTGGAGCTCTTTGGGTTGGATTTTTCTTGTTTTTCCAGTGCCAGGCAGAGATGCCACAAGAAAAGAAAACTACCGGCCTATTTCCCTGATGAATTTAGATGCAAAGATCGTAAACAAAATCCTTGCAAACCTAATCCAACAACACATCAAAAGCATTATCCACCTTGACCAAGCAGGATTCATTCGAGGAACACAGGGGTGGTTCAACATACGGAAATCTGTCAATGTAATACACCACATAAACAAGGTTAAACATAAAAACCACATGATCATTTCGATAGATGCAGAAAAAGGCCTTTGACAAGATTCAACATCACTTCATGTTCAAAACATGGGAGAGAATTGGCATGGTTGGTTCATATCTCAACCTCATAAAGGCAATATACGAAGCTCCTAAGACCCAAATAATACTTAATGGAGAGAGACTGGAGGCATTCCCATTAAGATCAGGAACAAGACAGGGTTGTCCACTCTCACCTCTGCTTTTCAATATAGTACTGGAAGTCCTACCTCAAGCAATAAGACAGGAGAAGGAAATAAAAGGGATACAATTTGGAAAGGAAGAAGTTAAGATAGCTTTATTCACTGATGACATGATTATATATGTAAGAGACCCGAGAGACTCCATCCAAAAACTCCTGAAGGTGATTAACACCTATAGCAAAGTAGCAGGATACAAAATCAATGCACAAAAATCAGTAGCCTTCCTTTATGCAAATGACAAAGATACAGAGAAAGAAATAAGGGACATAGTCCAATTTTCAATTGCAACAAAAAAAAAATACCTTGGAATTACGTTAACCAAGGAAGTGAAAGATCTATACAATGAAAACATAAAAACAATTAAAAAAGAAATTGAGGTGGACTTGAGAAAATGGAAAGACCTCCCATGTTCCTGGATAGGCAGAATTAACATTGTGAAGATGACAATCCTACCAAAGGCAATATACAGATTTAATGCAATTCCAATTAAAATCCCTACAGTATTCTTCACAGAGATAGAAAAAATGATCTCACATTTCATATGGAAAGGCAGAAGGCCTCGCATTTCTAAACATGACCTCAGCAAAAGAAATACCTCTGGAGGCATCACCATACCTGATCTAAAGCTATATTACAAAGCCATAGTAGTAAAAACAGCATGGTACTGGCATAAAAACAGGAGTATAGATCAATGGAATAGACTTGAGGACCCGGACTTTGGGTCAAGCAACTATAGCTACTTGATATTCGATAAAGGCCCAAACAATATAGGCTGGAAAAAAAGACAGCATCTTCAACAAATGGTGCTGGACAAACTGGATAACCATATGCAGGGAACTGAAACTTGATCCACACATTTCACCATGCACTACACTCAAGTCGAAATGGGTCAAAGATCTCAATATAAGACAAGAAACTCGTATATTACTGAAGAAAATTTAGGAAGTACTTTCCATGATATAGGAATGGAAAAAGACTTCCTGAACAAAACCCCAGTAGCTCATGAACTTAAGCCGTCACTCAACCAATGGGATCACATGAAGCTGAAGAGTTTCTTTACAGACAAGCAAACAATAAGCAAAGCCAATAGATCACCCACAGAATGGGAGTAAATATTTGAGGGTTATCCAACTGATAGAGGCCTAATCTCTAGAATCTACAAAGAACTCAAAAATCTAAACAGTAAGAAGTCAAACACCCACTCACAAAATGGGGCACAGAGCTGAACAGGCAGTTCACAGGGAAGAAATACAAATGCAAACATACATTTAAGAAAATGTTCATCATCCCTAATCATCAGAGAAATGCAAATTAAAACAACTATGAGATTCCACCTTACCCTAATAAGGATAGCAAACATCAAAAAATCAAATAAAAATAAATGCTGGCGAGGATGTGGAGAAGTAGGAACACTCATCCACTGTTGGTGGGAATGTAGGATGGTACAACCACTTTGGAAAGCAATATGGAGACTTCTGAAAAAGCTGAGTATAGAGATACCAACAGACCCAGTTATTCCTTTACTGGGCATGTAACCTAAAACCTTCAAACCACAGGCTAGAGAGATTTGCTCAACCATGTTTATAGCAGCTCAATTTGTAATAGCTAAGAGCTGGAATCAACCCAGATGTCCATCACTAGAAGAATGGATAACTGAGATGTGGTATATCTACACAATGGAATTGTATACAGCAGTAAGAAAAAATGACACAATGAAATTTGAGGAAAAATGGTTGAACCTGGAACAGATCATTCTCAGTGAACTTACCCAATCACAGAAAAAAAAATCGCCACATAGTCTCACTCATCTACAGCACCTAAACTGAATCTTTCCAGGATACCTTACATACCCAGCAAGCACCCCCTAGACTAGACACTAGGATGGAAGGGAAGGAGGGGAGGGCATCAAAGGGGTAGGAAACACAAATCTAGACCCAAATGGCAATGGTACCATAATTTTCTACTTACTAAAATACAGACCAAATGGCTGATCCTTCACCAGGCCCTTACAGGGAACACCTGAACCACAAGACACTGGAGAGGGTAAGATCAAGACTAACCTTAATCTTCTACATCTTCCCTCCCTCAGTTCCCCTCTCCCTCTCCCTCTCTCTCATCTCTAACTCTTGAATATTAGTTATCTTTTTCCTCATTTTCATAGTAGGCACTGACCTGTAACTCCCAGAACCAACATGGGGCTATCATTCACAATGAGCTTTTGATCAGAGAGACCTACAAGGTTTCCTAAAAGGAAGACAGATTTCTGTCAGAGTACTTGATGACCCACCAAAGGCTAGTGGTAAGACCCTACTGCTGAAGACACCTTATGTGATTGACATGCAAATTAGAATGGCATGGCTGGAAGTTGGCAGAGAGTCAGTCCCCAGACAGTCAGCGCGTCTAGTGCCAGAAGGTGCTACATGGGCGACTGGGGGAAAATGACCAATATCTGTCTAAGCAACGCATGGTCTAACCTACTTAGCAGCAAATAACTTGTTGTGATGCCCACACAAGTGCAGTGGTAGCACACAGCCATGGTGGGGATCCAACTGCCCTCAATTCGGCTAAGTGATCCCCTCACTGGTATGGGACCCATAGCTGGAGCTGGGAAACAAGTCAGAACCATATCCAAACACAAGGCCACTCTCCAATATCAAGCTACCATCAATTGCGGGCTACAGAGGGCCTACACCTATTAAATTCTCTATTAAAAAAAAAAAGGTTATCTCATTTGTCCTGATGCTAACTTACTCTCTGTTGGAGAATCTGCCTTCTCTTTTTCAGATAGATGTAGATCCTAAGGAGAGAGCCACCCCATCATACCTCAAAAGGGACCCCGGCTGAAACTAAGAAAAATTGGAGAAACAAGCAAGGGGGCTGTTTTCTGATGAACCGGATACCAGCACAAGGGGGAAGGAGATCAGCATAGAGAAAAATCAACTCCTACCAAATCAGAGAGCCAGAGCCTCAGAGGCCCCCAACACCTCATCACTGAAGCAGACCAAAAATGAACCCAACATGGCTCAGGGAAATTTTGCGGAAGAGGGGGCGGAAAGAATGTCAGAGCCACATGTTGGGTCATGAGATGCAGAGACATTTAGCTTACCCATAACTGTGGGCTAACTCCACAATGCATGACCCGTATACCTCAACAAGGAGGGGTCAAGGGGAGGGGGTATGTCACGGATGAGCCTAATAATGGTACCAAACTGACTGTAAAAAAAATAAATAATAATAATTTTAAAAAAGCAACTAAAAAAAATGTATTTTTTTTTTCTAAATCAGGCAAGCGCTGGAGAGGTGGTTTAAGAGTTAAGGTGCTTTCCTGCAAAGCCAAAGGACCCATATTCAACTCCCCATGACTCATGGGAAGAAAACACATCTCACACATGTTACAATGTTACAGTAATTCTTTTGTTTTCTATCCTATATGGTTTGTAACACAAAAGTTAATCAGTATGAATTCTGCTGCTTCTGCCCTGTCTTCTGTTTCATATAAAAATGATTCTCGTCAATGCAGACTAGATGGGTTTTATAGCATATAATAAGATAGTCTTATATGATACACATGGCATAGTTAATAACTGAATGCAATCATGCAGAAGTATTACCTCTCCAGTAGGCAATCTCTGATGTTCCAAAAAGCAAAGCAGAATAAAAAAAAAAAAAAAAAAAAAACCTTTCCCACAGAAATACTACATTAATCATGACTTAAACTTAAATGGGGCTCTAGTAAGATAGAAGGTTCAGTCAGCAAAGTGTTCGTCATCAAGCATTAGGGACAGCATTTAGCTCCCCAGCCCCTATGTGATTTTCAGGATGAATGGCACCAGCCTTTAGCCACGACCCTGAGAATTTGAAAGCAGGCACTTTAAATCAGCTGGCTGGCTAAGTAGTTCAATCAAATCAGTGACCCTGAAGCTCCTTCAAGAAAACCTTTCTCAGAGCTGCAAAGATGGTTTAGTGGTTTAAGTGTGCTCTCTTGCAAAATCTGTTGGCACATGTTCATTTCCTAAGATACTCTCACAAATACACACACTCACACACATACATATTCACACATGCACACAAACAGGCACACAAATATGTCTTAAGTATAAATTTGGAGGTAGTTGAAGAAGTCATTCATGTTGACATGCAGATGAATCTTCATATCCATTTTTCCCAGCCATTGGAGCATGAAAACAGTCACACCACCTACACACAGGCAAACACGTAATAAATTAAAATGGAATTAGTTATTTTTATTACCATACAACATTACTACTTTCAGTCTCAGATGTTGGCAGGCTTTTATAGGTCTGGCTAGCAACATGACTAAACGGATGAAAAATATACTAATAAAAAATAAGGGGAGAGCTAGGGAGATAGCTTAGTGCTTAAGGCACTCGCCCACAATGCCTTGCAAGGATCCATGTTTGATTCCCCTAAGACCCATGTAAGCCAGATGCACAAAGTGGCACATGCATCTGGAGTTTGCTTGCAGTGCCTGGAGGCCCTTGCATGCCCATTAACTGTCTCTATCTCTGTCTCTCTCTCTCTCTCTCACAAATAAATAAATAAAATAAAATAAAGTATTTAAAAAAAATCAGGCGAGGGCTGGAGACATGGTTTAGCAGTTAAGGTGCTTGCGTGCAAAGCCAAAGGACCCAGATTCAACTCCCCATGACCGATGAAAGCCAGATGCACAAGGTGGCACATCAGTCTGGAGTTTGTTTGCATTGGCTGAAGGACTTGGAATACCCATTTTCTCTCACTCTACCTTCCTCTCTCTGAAATAAAGAAACAAAAATAAAATACTTTTTTTTAACTCATGGGAATTTTACCAAAAGTAAAAATATTGGCATCAATAAAATAAAGCATGAGGACTTCCGGCCAAGATGGCAACTGCTTAGCTTCACTACAAATCCTGGGGAAAGAAAGGCAAGATATTAAGGGTTCATTGGGGCTTTTAGGGGAGAGAAATCTCCAATAGATTGTCAGTGGGAGGACACAGAGGTAGGGGAAACAGGGAATCCCGGACCCCCTCGCGGGCGGGTACTCCACCCCTCCCCCCAAATAACTGCATTGTCCACAGTGCAGCATCTGCCGCTGGCACCACCACTGCTGCTGCCGCTGTGCGCGAATGGATCCCTGCATGCAGAAGCTTAGCCTGCTCCACGCACTCGTACACTCACCCACTTACTGAGTGAGCCCAGTCCCACAGCAACTGCCACACAAGATCAGACTGTGCCTCACGCTTGCTCCAGCACAGGTGCCATCCCCTACCTGTCTGCCATGCCAGCCATCCACCATTGTCCTGTGGCAGGGGAGCACAGACTGCTTCCGGGTCCCAGTGTTCCCAGCCAGAGTTTGGGCTGCTTCAGTGCTTGGTGCCTCAGTGTCACTCCTAGCTTGAACACAGGCAGCTTTGGCACATTACTGCTTGAGAATTCAGGCAACTTTGGTGCCCCTGCCAGGCAGTAGATAGGCGGCTTTGGCAAATGAAAGCCAAAGCCCAGGCTGCTTGGCAACTGCCCCAGGCTGCCTCAGATTCCCATTGTGCTTGAGCCCAGGCTGATACGCCCACCTACATGCCCATACACTGTCATGGGCAGACCACAGCACAAAAGAAATAACATGAAAAATCAAATGCAAGAAAATCCAGTTAGATCACCCAGTCCTACAATGAATACATCTAATGAAAACATAGAAGAATCATTAGGATCAGAACACCAAATTGAAGCTATGCAACCCTGACCAACCTACTGGTAGAACTTGCAGGAAAGCAACAAAGGAAGGATAATCGTGTGGACGCTGCCCTCACTAAACTAGAACTAATAGATAGGAAATTGGAAGGAGTTCAAAGACAGTTAACAGTTATGAGGGAGAGTGAAAAAAAAGAGACCTTAAACATCAGTTGGCCATGCTAAATGCTAAATGAAGACATAAAGAGATGCAAGGATGAACTCCAAGAATCATCAAGAAAATCAGAAAATGATGTGAAAAGGGAGCTTGACAGAGGGATGAAAATTCTACATAGAAAAGTAGTAGATAATGCAAACTTAATTGAACAAGTCCAAAACTCTCTAGAAGCTCTCAAGAATAGAGTCAGCCAAGTGGAGGATAGAAACTCTGATCTGGAAGACAAAATGGAAGAAACAGTTAGAGAGTTCAAAAATTTCAGTAAGTTCAAAGTTCCTGTGAACAGAACATGAGGAAATTGTGGGATACACGTAAACGTCCTAATATCATGATCATTGGAATACCAGAAGGAGAAGAAATTCAGACCAAAGGCATGGAGAACTTATTTAACAAAATAAATTGAAGAAGACTTCCCCAGTCTCTTAAAAGAAAGGCCCATCAAGATACAAGAAGCCAACAGAACTCCAAACAGACTGGACCAAAGGAGAAACTCTCCAAGACACATTGTCATTAAGACTCTAAACACTGACAACAAAGAGAAAATCCTAAAAGCCGCTAGGGAAAAACAGCACACCACCTTCAAAGGCAACCCCATCAGAATTACTTCAGACTTCTAAATGGAAAGCCTGAGAGCTAGAAGGGCCTGGAATGAAACACTGCAAAGTCTAAAAACCTATGGCTTCCAACCCAAACTACTCTACCCAGCAAAAGTATCCCTCATAATAGATGGTGGAAGAAAAACATTCCACGAAAAAACTCAGCTTTACAATTATATGAACACAAAACCAAACCTACAAAGAGTATTTCAGGAAATTCTCCACAGAGAGGAAAAAAATAGTCAAACTCAATTGCCTACAAGAAGCAGATCAAAACAACCAAAGTAAGAGTAGGCACAAAAAACTTCAAAGTCCATGAAAACACCTACCCACATTTACCATCACAATATGGCAGGGATCAAATCAAATCTCACAGTCATTACCCTAAATTATGGCCTTAATTCACCCATCAAGAGATACAAGCTAACAGGATGGATCAAAAAATTAGACCCTCAATCTGTTGCCTTCAAGAAACCCATCTCACCATTAAAGACAGACATCTCCTCAGGGTGAAAGGGTGGAAAACAGTATTCCAAGCAAATGGGAATAAGAAACAAGCAGGCGTAGCTATATTAATATCAGATAAAATAGACTTCAAACCAAAAATAATAAAGAAAGACAAAGAAGGCCACTTCCTACTTATCAAGGGAATGATCCATCAAGATGATATTACAATCATAAATCTGTATGCACCAAACGCAGGGGCACCACAGTTCATAAAACAAAACGTACTTGAGAATAAAACAGAAACAACCATGAACGCCTTCATAGCTGTGGACTTCAATACACCATTATCAGTAATAGACAGATCATCCAAACAGAAACTCAACAGGGAAGTAAGAGAGCTCAACAAAACCATAGATCACTTAGACCTAACGGACATCTACAGAACTTTCCACCCCAAATCCACAGACTACAGATTGTTCTCAGCAGCCCATGGAACATTCTCAAAAATAGACCATATACTGGGTCACAAAGACTGCCTCCACATATTTAGGAAATTTGACATAATTCCCTGCATGATATCAGATCACAATGCTATATTGCTAGAAATCAACAACAAAAGACCCACCAAGAATCCCAATGGCACCTGGAAACTGAACAGCATACTTTTAAACAATAAATGGATAGTGGATGAAGTAAAAAATGAAATTCAAAATTTTTGGAATTGAATGACAATGAGAACACATCGTACCAAAACTTATGGGACAAAATGAAGGCGGTCCTCAGGGGAAAATTCATAGCACTCAATGCCTTCATGAAAAAGACAGAAAGGTCTCAAATCAATAACCTAACCATCCACCAAAAGGCACTGGAAAAACCATAAAAATCCAACGCAAAGGTCACCAGAAGGAAGGAAATAATTAAAATCAGAGCAGAAATCAATGAATTGGAAACCAAGGAAACAATTAAGACAATTGATAAAACAGAGAGCTGGTTCTTTGAAAAAATAAGATTTACAAACCCCTGGCCAATCTGATGAAGAAAAAAAGGAGAAGCTTCAAATTAACAAAATTCAAAATGAAAAGGAGAGATCACAACACACATAAGTGAAATTGGGAGAATCATAAGGACTTATTTCATAAACCTCTACTCAACAAAACTGGATAATGTGGAGGAGATGGATAAATTCCTGGACGCATACCATACAACAAAGCTAAACACAGAGCAGATTAATCACCTCAATCAACCCCTAACACTCATGGATATTAAAAAAGTAATAAAAAAACCTTCCCCCAAGAAAAACAGTCCAGGACCAAATGGCTTCTCAGCTGAATTCTATCAAACCTTCATGGAAGAATTCAAACTAATCTTCCTCAAACTCTGCCAAACAATTGGAGAACAGGGAAAGCTACCCAACTCCTTTTATGAAGCTAGCATCACCCTAATTCCAAAACTAGGCAGAGATGCCACAAGAAAAGAAAACTACCGTCCTATTTCCCTGATGAATTTAGATGCAAAGATCCCAAACAAAATCCTCGCAAACTGAATCCAACACATCAAAAGCATTATCGACCTTGACCAAGTGGGATTCATTCCAGGAACACAGGGGTGGTTCAACATACAGAAATCTGTCAATGTAATACACCACATAAAAACGTTAAACATAAAAACCACAAGATCATTTCGATAGATGCAGGTAAGGCCTTTGACAAGATACAACATCACTTCATGATCAAAACATTGGAGAGAATTGGCATGGGTGGTTCATATCTTAACATAATAAAGTCAATATACAAAGCTGCAAAGGACCAAATAATTTTAATGAAGAGAGACTGGAGGAATTCCCATTAAGATGAGGAACAAGACAGGGTTGTCCACTCTCACCTCTGCTTTTCAATATAGTACTGGAAGTCCTACCTCAAGCAATAAGACAGGAGAAAAAATAAAAGGGATTACAAATAAAAGGGAAAGGAAGAAGTTAAGTTAGCTTTATTCACTGATGACATGATTGTATATGTAAGAGACCCGGAGAGACTCCATCCCAAAACTCCTGAAGGTGATCAACTCCTATAGCAAAGTAGCAGGATACAAAACCAATGCACAAAAATCAGTAGCCTTCCTTTATGCAAATGACAAAGATACAGAGAAAGAAATAAGGGACATCGTCCCTTTTTCAATAGCAACACAAAAAATACTTTGAATAACGTTAACCAAGGAAGTGAAAGATCTATACAATGAAAACATAAAAACACTCAGAAAAGAAATTGAGGAGGACTTGAGAAAATGGAAAAACCTCCCATGTTTCTAGATAGGCAGAATTAACATTGTGAAGATGACAATCCTACCAAAGGCAATATACAGATTTAATGCAAGTCCAATTAAAATCCCTACAGTGTTCTTCACAGAGATAGAAAAAATGATCTCACATTTCATATGGAAATGCAGAAGTCCTTGCATATCCATACATATCCTCAGCAAAAGAAATACCTCTGGAGGTATCACCATACCTGATCTAAAGCTATATTAGAAAGACATCGTAATAAAAACAGCATGGTATTGGCCAAAAAGCAGGAGTATAGACCAATGGAATAGAATTGAGGACCTGGACGTTGGGTCAAGCAACTATAGCAACTTGATATTTGACAAAGGCCCTAACAACATAGGCTGGAAAAAAGACAGCATCCTCAACAAATGGTGCTGGACGAAATGGATAACCTTTTGCAAAAAACTGAAATTTGATCCACACATTTCACCATGCACTACACTGAAGTCCAAATGGATCAAAGACCTCCATGTAAGACCAGAAACTCTAATAGTACTGGAGGAAAATTTAGGAAGTACTTTCCATGATATAGGAATGGAAAAAGACTTCCTTAACAAAACCCCAGTAGCTCACGAACTTAAACTGTCACTCAACCAATGGGATGACATGAAGATGAAGAGTATCTTTACAGACAAGCACACAAGAAGCAAAGTCAATAGATTACATACAGAATGGGAAGAAATATTTGTGGGTTATCCAACTGATAGAGGCTTAATCTCTAGAATCTACAAGGAACTCAAAAATCTACACAGTCAGAAGTCAAACACCCAACTCACAAAATGGGGCAAAGAGCTGAACAGGCAGTTCACAGGGGAAGAAATACAAATGCAAACATACATTTAAGAAAATGTTCATCATCCCTAATCATCAGAGAAGGGCATATTAAGACAACTATGAGATTCCACCTTACCCCAATAAGGATAGCAAACATCAAAAAATCAAATAAAAATAAATGCTGGCGAGGGTGTGGAGAAGTAGGAACACTCATCCATTGTTGGTGGGAATGTAGGATGGTACAACAGGTTTGGAAAGCAATATGGAGACTTCTGAAAAAGCTGATTATAGAGATACCAACACACCCAGTTATTCCCTTACTGGGCATCTACCCTAAAACCTTCAAAGCACAGGCTAGAGAGATTTGCTCAACCATGTTTGTAGTGGATCAATTTGTAATAGCTAAGAGCTGGAATCAACCCAGATGTCCATCACTAGAAGAATGGATAACTAAGATGTGGTATATCTACACAATGGAATTGTATACAGCAGTAAGAAAAAATGACACAATGAAATTTGAGGAAAAATGGTTGAACCTGGAACAGATCATTCTCAGTGAACTTACGCAATCACAGAGAAAAAATCGCCACATAGTCTCACTCATCTACAGCACCTAACCTGAATCTACGCAAGATACCTTACATATCCAGCAAGCATCTCCTGGACTAGACACTAGGGTGAAAGGGGAGGGAGGGGAGGCCATCAAAAGGGTTGAAAACACAATTCTAGACCCAAACAGCAGTGGTACTATAAAATTCTACTTACTAAAAGACAGACCAAATGGCTGATCCTTCACCAGACCCTTACAAAGAACACCCGAACCACAATACACTGGAGAGGGTAATATCAAGACTAACCTTAATCTTCTACATCTTCCCTCCCTCCCTTTCCCTCTCCCTCCCTCTCTCTCTTGTCTCTAACTCTTGTATATTAGTTTTCTTTTTCCTCATTTTCTTAGTGGGCACTGACCTGTAACTCCAAGTACCAGCATGGGGCTGTCATCCACAATGAGCTTTTGATCAGAGAGACCTACAAGGTTTCCTAAAAGACAGATTTCTGTCAGAGTACTTGATGACCCACCAAAGGTTAGTGGTAAGACCCTACTGCTGAAGACACCTTACGTGGTTGACATGGAAAATAGATTGGCATGGCTGGAAGTTGGAGGAGAGTCAGTCCCCAGACAGCGAGCGTGTCTAGTGCCAGAAGGTGATACATGGGCGACTGGGGGAAAATGACCAATATCTGTCCAAGCAACTCATGGTCTAACGTACTTAACAGCAAATAACTTGTTGCGATGCCCACACAAGTGCAATAGTGGCACACAGCCAGGGTGGGGAACCAACTGCTCTTAATTTGGCTAACTGATCTCCTCAGTGGTATGGGACCTATAACTGGATCTGGGAAACAAGTCAGAACCATATCCAAACATAAGCCCACTCTCCAATATCAAGCTACCATCAATCATGGGCTACAAGAGGGCCTATACCTATTAAATTCTCTATATAAAAAAGTAAGGGTTATCTCATTTGTCCTGGTGCTAACTTACTCTCCATTGGAGTATCTGCTTCTCTGTTTTAGGTAGCTGTCAATCCTAAGAAGAGAGCCACCCCATCATACCTCAAAAGGGCCCCTGGCTGAAACTAAGAACAATTGGCAAAACAAGCAAAGGTGCTGTTTTCCTGATGAACCGGATACCAGCACCAGGGGGAAGGAGATCAACACAGAGAAAAATCAACTCCTACCAAATCAGAGAGCCAGAGCCTCAGAGTTTCCCAACTCCTCATCACTGAAGCAGATCAAAAATGAACCCAACATGGCTCAGGGAAATTTTGCGGAAGAGGGGGTGGAAAGAATGTCAGAGCCACATGTTGGGTCATGATATGCAGAGACATTTACCTTACCCATAATTGTGGGCTAACTCCACAATGCATGACGCATATACCTCAACAAGGAGGGGCCAAGGGGAGGGGTAGGTCATGGATGAGCCTAATAATGGTACCAAACTGTCTGTATTTGCTGAATACAAAACTAAGTAATAAGGGAAAAAAGAAAAGAAAGAAATAAAGCATGATTTGTTGTTGTTTCCCATTTTAGACTAGGTTGGTACATGAATTAAAAAATTTAAAAATATTTTATTTGTATTTACTTGAAGAGAAAGATGTATATATAACTCTCTATATCCATACCTATATCTATCTATATCTATATATACCTATATCTATGTCGTATATCCATATCTATGTCTATGTCTATATCTAATCTATATCTATATCTGTATGTATGTGTATATCTATGTCTATATCTATATCTATCTCTATCTCTATCTCCATCTCCATCTCTATCTCTATCTATCTATCTATCTATCTATCTATCTATCTATCTATCTATATGTAGAGAAAGAGAAAAAATAGTAACGCTATGGTCTCCAGCCATTGCAAACAAACTCCATATGGAGGTTCCACACTGTGTATCTGTCTTATGTGGGTACTGGGAAATCAAACCTGGGTCCTTAGTCTCTTCAGGTATGTGCTTTAACTGCTAAGTCATCTCTCCAGCCCACATCATTTGTTGTATTTGAAGAATTTTTATAAAGCAAAATAAGTCAGCTTGAGAAAAACCACAAGAATTTGTTTTCCTTATATGTGGATTGTAGTCTTACACATGCATGAAAATAGCAGAAGTACTATGGAGGATGGTGAAGAAAGGTGCCCAGGAGCAAGGATAAGGTCAAATAACAGTTTCAATGGTTATAAATGAGGTCAGGCCTGGTTGTACATGCCTTTAGCCTTATCTCTCAGGAGGCTGAGGTAGAAGGAAAGCTGTGAGTTAGAGACTAGTCTGGAGCTACAGAATAAGTTCCAGGTCATCCTGGCCTACAGTGAGACCCTACCTCACCTTCCAAAACAGAAACAGCCAGGCAAGGTGGTGCACACTTTAATCACTGCACTTGGAAGACTGAGATAGGAGAATTGCTATGAGTTTGAGGACAGCTGGGGTTTACAGACTGAGTCCCAGATCAGCATTGGCAAGAGACCCTACTTTAAATAAATGAAATCAACAACAACAAAAACAGTTATAAATGAATCTGTAGCCTTTTTCAATGGGTGGAGAATTACAGGCGTGCTGCATTAGACTCAGACTTTCCAGAAGAACTTTATAGTCTTAGGAAAGGTGACATGAGTTCCACAGTTAAACTCTATAAATCCTAAAGTACTGACATTCCACAGTATTTGGTTTGGGTACTGAAACATTAAATTAGAAATGCTTAGCTTTAACATTACATGATGGAAAACATTAATGTGTGTTGGATAATAGCATTTTATATGATAGATGCCCACTGTGGTATTTGCATTTTATACAGCAACTTTTGATCATAATGTTTGCTTGGAGGCAATCAGAATTAGGCACGGGATGACAGCTATCATTTTAAACATTACTGTACTTTTGTTCAAAGTGATTTATAAGTCAAACTTTACCAATGACCAATTCTTTGTTTCTCTTTTTTTCTTTATTAGTTAGTTTTGTATTCAGCAAATACAGTCAGTTTGGTACCATTATTAGGCTCATCTGTGACCTACCCCCTCCCCTTGGGCCCTCCTTGTTGAGGTATATGCGTCATGCATTGTGGAGTTAGCCCACAGTTATGGGTAAGATAAATGTCTCTGCATATCATGACCCAACATGTGGCTCTGACATTCTTTCTGCCCCCTCTTCCGCAAAATTTCCCTGAGCCATGTTGGGTTCATTTTTGGTCTGCTTCAGTGATGAGGTGTTGGGGACCTCTGAGGCTCTGGCTCTCTGATTTGGTGGGAGTTGATTTTTCTCTGTGTTGATCTCCTTCCCCCTGGTGCTGGTATCTGGTTCATCAGGGAAACAGCACCCTTGCTTGTTTTGCCAATTTTTCTTAGTTGCAGCTGGGGCCCTTTTGAGGTATGATGGGGTGGCTCTCTCCTTAGGATCTACATCTATCTGAAAAAGAGAAGCAGATTCTGTTTCAATCATTTTCGTGCATCACTTGAAACAGGTACCTTCTCTTCAATGGCAGACTGGATGGGTTTTTTAGCAGGACACTTAATTGCTGCATATGTCACACATGCATACATAATAATTCCAGGTAACGTTATTACCTTTGCCTCAGGACATTTCTGTACTTGCTCCAGAAAGCAAAAGAAAACATCATAATTTCCTTGTAAATACGAGACTAAAAATACAGTTCCTTGCAAAAATCATGATGGGGGCAGTGAGACAGAATGATTGGGGAGTAAAGACTTGGCCTCACAAACAGAAGGACATGAGTTCAGATTCCCAGCACTCACACAAAAGATAGGTAGAATGGCACAGGCCTTTATCCCCAGCATTGGGGTGCTAGCAGTAGATAATCCAAGCAGCCTGGTGGCTAGCTCATCTAGCCAAATCACTGAGCTACAGGACAGTCAGATACCTGTCTCAAAACACAGCATACAAAGTGAGTGGGGACCATTCAATATTGATCTCTATGATCCATGTGCCTGTCCATGTACATGTGTCCTCACATATATGAAACTAGATACACACCTGTCCACACCATACAATACTCCCATGCAGAGAAAAGTTGTTAAAATGGAATTAATTTGCATTTTCAGCTTACAAAATCATTAGTTTGAATACTTGCAGGTGTTTTAGTCATCTGGAGGACACTATAAATGAAATATGCTTATAGAGAAAATATAGTGGTATAAAATCAGAGGAATATTTACTACAATAAAATTTAGTACTAATAATGAAGTCTGTAGTGTTTATTGATTCTCAAATTAGACTGGGTTTGGTATATTATGTTACATATTAAAGACTTCCTGGGCTGGAGAGATCACTTAGCAGTTAAGCGCTTGCCTATGAAGCCTAAGGACCCTGGTTCGAGGCTCGATTCCCCTGGACCCACGTTAGGCTGATGCACAAGGGGCCACACGTGTCTGCAGTTCGTTTGCAGTGGCTGGAGGCCCTGGCGCACCCATTCTCTCTCTCTCTCTGTGCCTCTTTCTCTCTCTTTCTGTCACTCTCAAACAAATAAATAAAAATATTAAAAAAGACTTCCTATTAACCAAATATATTATGAAAAATTATATATATATATGTATATATATATGCAAAATAAACCATGATTCTGAAAAATATCACATATTTACTGTCATATTTTGATACTAGATGTATATACAGCTACAATAAATGAAAGCTGAAATATAACTTTGGGGAAGGTTGGTGGAAAGGAATAGTAGCGGGACATGGAATAACAAGATTTACTATTTGGAGTATTGTAAATGACCCCATAGCTTCTTGTAATAATGAAGCATGTCCATGAGTCAGTACTCCTGTAATAAGGCATTTCTTTCCAGAAGGTATTTCTTGTCAGATGTTTGTCCCATTTGTGAAAATGTAACTGCAACAACCTTTGACAGACATGATAGTTTAGTAGAGGTCAATGTGAACAAATTTCAACAGATATGTACTAAAATGTCATGATTAAACTCATTATTTTGTGTACTATTAAAACAATATCTGCCAGGCATGGTGGTACACACCTTTAATCCCAGTACTTGCAAGGGAGAGGTAGGAAGACCACCTCAAGTTTGAGGCCACTGAGAATATATAGTGAATTTTAGGTCAGCATGGGCTAGAGTAAAACTCTACTGTGAAAAATCAATAAAATTATAATAATAATTTAAACCTTAAAAGCAATGCTCTAGTATTTTGATTAACCTAATATTAATAAACAATGCCCATTAAGTATACATCCATGAGGTCTAATCTTTATGGATTAAAGAAATGAATGCCTTCAGGTTGCCTCTGTTCTCACATTTCTTCTACCTGTCCCCGAAACCATGAGCAACAATGTTCTCATCTTTGGTGTGAATACAAGCTCACTGAAGCCATCTGAAGTGAGATCCCTCAAGTTTCCTCATAACTAGTTTCTATATATCCTAATTCCTTTTCTGACGTTTTTACAAAAAAAGTTGCTTCTTTTCCTCTTCTTTTAAAAAGTAATCTTCCTTTTGATGGTTTTCATATTTACATACATTTTAGGGATTATTTTCACAAGGAAATTCCTCCTATTGAGTTACATTATCTTACAATTATAATATGTTTTGAATGAAGATTTCGGTGGGGCTGGGAAGATGGCTAAGTAGTTGAAGGCATTTCCTTGCAAAGCCCAGGTTCAATTCCCCAGTGCCCACATAAAATCAGGTACACAAAATGGTGCATGCTGCTGGAATTCATTTACATTGGCTGATGGCCTTGGTGTGGCCATCATCTGCCTGTCTCTCTCTCAAATAAATAAATAGAATACTTTTGTTTTTTTTTAATTTATTTGATAGAGAAAGAGAGATTAAGAAAATGCTAGCACCAGGGCCTCTTGTCACTGCAAAGGAAATCCAAAAACGCATCAGTTTGTGCGTCTCCCTTGAGAGTGAGTCAGAGGAGGGATGGAAAGCATTGCAAGCAAGCAGCTTTCACTGCTGAGCCATCTCCCCAGTCCACAGTTAGGATTGCTATCTCTTTCACTATTTGTTTTTCCATCTTCTCCAGAAACATTCTCAGAATTGAATGCTTTCTCTCTCTCAGTTGTTTTTCAAGACTGATGGCACAAAGAGTCATTTTTATCTGTTAGTCCTCTAATAGGAAGTATGACTTAGCTACTTAGAGGGTCGTAGAGGCATTGCCATTGCCTGATAATGTACTGCAAGTGCACAGCTCAGGAATCATGCTGTCTATCTGAACACTCTCCCCACACTTGTGAAAATTCTCACAAGGAACTTCTCTGGCAAGTCTGCTTCCACATATGTTGACTTTGGACCTTTTTCTAGAAATTTACATGGTTTTTGGACCGTCAACAATTTGCATTTGATTATTTTTCCTTCTTTCACTCTATTCATATCTTTCTCATTCATTATTTCCTTTTCTCAGTTTCTCTTCCTTATTTACTTGTGGTTCTTGCATATAAGAACATCTTCACACTGTAATCATAACAGCTCATTTAATGACTCTCAGTTTCACATCTAGCTGAAGGTTGATAATGCATAGAAAAATTTGGCATTTAACATCATTCCTTCATTAATATCCATTAAAAGAAAAATTCCCCACTGGTATTCATGTCTTAAATTCTTATTAATATTTTATTTATTTGTTTTGATAGAGAGAAAGAAGCAGATGAACAGAGAGAGAATGGGCACACCAAGGCCTTCAGCCACTGCAAAAAAAAAAAAAAAAGAAAAAGAAAAAGAAAAGAAAAGAAAGAAAAAGAAAAATAAAGAAAAACTCCAGATGCATGAGCCACCTTGTGCATCTGACTTCTGTGGGTTCTGGTGAATTAAACCTGGGTCCCTTAGCTTTGCAGGCATGTGCTTTAATTGCTAAGCCATCTCTCCATCCCACAGTTGCTTTTAAAATGGAAATTTCACATATGGTTTTAATATCATTGAGGTACATTATATAGCTGATTTTCATAGGAAATTTTGTAGGTGATCTCTGAGTGTTTCCTCCAAGGATGCAGTGACTTATCTAGGCCTGCAGATAAAGTAGATAAAAATGAAGTAAAAGCACTGGAAGTTAAAAATTATGTTTTACAGATTTTTTTTAATAGAAGACTTGTTTAAGGGATGGAGAGATGACTTAGCAGTCAAGGCATGTGCCTGCAAAGCTAAATGGCCCAGGTTGGATTCCCCAGGATACACAGAAGCAAGATGCACAAGGTGGTGAATGCATCTGGAGTTTATTTGCAGCAGCTGAAGACCATGGCATAGCAATCCTCTCCCTATCTGCCTTTTTCTCTCTTTCAAATAAATAAAATAAAATAAAATTTAAAAGTGGTTGTACATAAAGTAAAGAGAAATGTTTAAAATTCACACTATTTCATAATCAAACACTATACATAGTCTCCAGTTCAATCCAATATTTTCCCTTTGTCTGGCTACTAACTGTAAAATGAGCACCAGTTCTGGAACACACATATTCTCAGGCAAGATATTTATATGTATATTTCATAGGAGGACCTAACACTTATATTCCACACCAAATAGACAAGATAACTTTTGACTTGTAAGAATAGATAAACTAATTCTCATAATGACATTATAAGCTTTCAGACACATAAAATACTTCTGATGGGTGCCTTGGTTTCAGTGCTTAAATAAAATTTCTGGGTATACTTTACTGAATATATACAAACCACTTAAAATGTGCTTCAGTCAGGCCAACAAGGGATTACTAAAGAATTTTATTTCTGTAAACCACTTGTAGTGGGACTGTAGAGAGAGAGCGCAGCTGGTACAGTGTTTGAGGACCTAAGCTTGATCTCCTGTGCTTCTGTAAAATGGTCAGCATGGTGGCACACACCTGTAATTTATCCTGGCCAGCCAGTCAAGGCTAATTGGTGGACTCCAGTCAATGTGATATCCTGTTACAAATGAGAAGGTAATCATTCCAAAGGATGCAGGAGTTGTTCCCAGGTCTCCACATGCACACCCACATATGCATGCATACAATGTGAAATCAAGAGTGCTTTCTCTGCTGAGATGCCTAAGTCAATACAGAGCTTGCTGCTCAAGCTGGTGTGCCATATTTCAACACAAAGAACTTCTGGAAAAAATCAGCAGTGAGCAGAGTAAAAAACACCAGCAGGTGAAATCTAAACTGAGAAACTACCTCGAATGAGATGGACAAATGAGGACCAAACCCAAAGTTTTCTTCTAACCTCCAGACACAGGCCTTAACACACATTCACCTGCACTCACACAAATGAGCACACACAGAGACTCTGAATCAATTTAAGTGATTACAAATAAGCGAATAAAAAATTAAAAGCAGCTCTAGTGACTTGTGTGTGATTATTTTAGCTTTTAAAACAGTTTCTATGGGGAACTTTATTAAATAAATATTTATTTTAGTGCAAATTGGTCATATTCCCGTGAAGTTATACTCTTATGTCCCCTCTCAGAAAGCCACATTTCTCAATTGGACCTTCTCCTTTGGGATTTTGGTCTTCCCTTTGGAGTCATCAATGCACTAGCCTGTATCTGGTGTGAGGACAACACATCAGAGTACACCTTCCCACCCTGTGACTCTTGCATTCTTTCCATCCCCTCTTGTGCTATATTTTTGTATATATTAAGACTATAGATAAACAAAAGCCACACATACATAGCACAGGAATGATGATAAAGAAATGTACATAAGTTCAAAACATTTAATATCACATCATAAAGACCTTAGTCATCATATTCCTACAAAATGTTTTCATGAATTGATTACAGATATTTGTCATATTCCAACTTAGGAATCCATGTACATTTGTAAACTTTTGTTTCGTTTTTTAAGGTAGGGGTATTGCTCCAGCCCAGGCTGACCTGGACGTCACTAAGTAGTGTCAGGGTGACTCTGAACTCATAGCAACTCTCATACCACTGCCTCCTGGTTGCTGGGATTAAAGGTGTGAACTACCATGCCCAGCAAATATTTTATTTATTTATTTATTTATTTATTTATTTATTTATTTTTGAGATAGGGGACAAGTAGAGAAAGAGAGTGTGCATGCCAGGGTCTCCAACCTCAACAAATAAATTTCAGACATATGCATCACCTTGTACGTCTGGCTTACATGGGTCCTGGGGAATACAACATGGCCCTTTGGCTTTATAGACAATGTCTTAACTGCTAAGCCATCTCTCTAGCCCCTTTGTAACTTTCATATTTAGTTGACACTAGTGCCATTTTATACTCCTTAGATTAAGCAAAATTCCCTCAAACTTAGTAAATCTTTTATTTTTATTTTTATTTTTTTCTTTATTAGGTAGTTTTGTATTCAGCAAATATAGTCAGTTTGGTACCATTATTAGGCTCATCCGTGACCTACCCCCTCCCCTTGGCCCCTCCTTGTTGAGGTATATGGGTCATGCATTGTGGAGTTAGTAAATCTTTAATAAAGTGAAACCATAGTTTGTTTAAAATGCATAGCAACTTATATTTTTCCTAATTACCACTGACCAAATTTTAAATTTTGTTATACAAATCATATGCCTGTGTAATATTTCCTTAAACTATTACACTCCATATTCCTATCAATAGTCCTGTATTAATCATTTTTAAAAAAACTTAACTAATCAGTCTTATAAGATCATTTCCTTTAACTACCTTGCAGTTCACAATGATGACTGGTAAGGCCATATGAAATTTTATGAGCAAATAAGACTGAAACAAATTTTACAGCAGGAATATTAATTTCACAAGAATGCTCTTTACCTTGGTATTAGAATTGCACTCATTTGTACTGTATGTAGTCAGGGCACCTCAGGAGCAGAATTGTTATAAGGCCTGAAAAGCAAAATTCACAATGAAATGAGTAAATATGACACTTTTACAAAACTCAGGTGAAATTTCAAGTGTCTGCCCATTAAATAATGTTTCTACTTTGATCTAAATCTAAATCATACCCTATTCTTTTACAGTAGCTTCATTTGTGTTTTCTCCCTTGCCTTTTCCATTTGAGAAATGTTCAGTAAAGTCAGATTGTTCCCTACCAGGACTTACATCCAATAGGGTAGTGGTGCCTGAGAATGATTTGCCTTTAAAAATTTCCTGAACTGAGCCGGGCATGGTGGTGCACGCCTTTAATCCTAGCACTTGGGAGGCAGAGGTAGGAGGATCACCAGGAGATCCAGGCCACCCTGAGACTACATAGTGAATTCCTGGTCAGCCTGAGCTAGTGTGAGACCCTATCTTGAAAAGCAAATTGCCTGAGCTGAAAGAAGAACTGAAACTAATCAATGGTTGGCATAACTTATGCTTCCTTAACTGATAAACCCAAAACAAGTAAACAAATGCACTGTCCCTCTCCATTGACACTCCCTGCTTCAAAAGCTAAGCAATAGTGTTAAACATTTAAAAGACAGTCATGTTTCATTTCACCATAGAATGCAACTATTGAAAATAAACTGTTGAAAAGAAATTGTTGGGCTGGGTAAGGGCTCAGGGATCAGAGGCACTCATTTGCAAAGCGAGATGACCTGGGTTTGATGCCCTGGGACCCATGTGGAGCAAGACACACAAAATGGCACATGTGTCTGCAGTTCCTCTGCAGGGACAAGAGTCATGGTACATGCATCCTCTCTGTTTCTCTTTCTCTATCTCTCTCTATCAAGTAAATCACATATTGTTTTAAAAAGAAAATGTTAAGCTTTGTTTAACCCTTAAACAGTAATAGATCCCCCGCCAAAAGAAACATTTCTCATGTTGTTATGGTAGGTTTACAAAAGCCAAATGTGTATGTGCTTATTGGGAAAGCCCTTCTCCAAAGCAAGACAACACAGAAACCTTATCAATCCCAGTTTTTCCAGAGGAAGTCTCTGGAAAGTGAGCTTCTGAGACAGAGGTGGGAGAGATGGAGGGAGCTAAGTAGAGCTGTATGCTTTACTTCTGGGAACATCATTCCCAGCCCAGAATTTTCCATCCATCTTACAACCATAGTTAATGCAGTTTGGGCTAAGTCTATTGAGGGGGCGGTTAATAGAAGATACTTTTAATAGTTGCTTAATGGTTATAACAAAAAGTGTTAATCATAATATGGTGTCTATTTTGTAGTTACAAATTGAACTAACATTTGTTTTTTGAATAAATTTTATTTATTTATTTAAGAGAGAGAGAAAAAGAGAAAGAGGAGAGAAAGAGAAGGAGCGAAAGAGAGAGAGAGAGAGAGAGCGAGTGAGAGAGAGAGAGCGTCAGAGAGAGAGAGAGAATGGGCATGTCCGGGCCTCCAGCCACTGCAAACAACCACCAGATGATTGTGCCCTCTTGTCCCTCTGGCTTACATGGGTCCTGGAGAGTCAAAGTGGGATCCTTTTGCTTTGCAGGTAAATGCCTTAATCACTAAGCCATCTCTCCAGTCCAATTTTTGTGTGTGTGTGTGTGTGTGTGTGTGTGTGTGTGGTGTGTATGAATGTTTGAGTGCATGTGATTTTGTCTATGATGTGTGTGGGTGAATGCATGTACGTGCACATGTGTGTGGGCATACACATGTGTGTTGTGTGTTCATGAGAGTTTGGAGGCCAAAGTCATTGTCAGAGACCTTAATCTACTGCTCTCCACCTGTTTTACAACAAGGTCTCTCACTGTACCCAGACTCCGCTCACCAGCTCAGCTAAACCAGTTAGCCAGCCTCCCCAAGGACTCTTCTTATTGTGTCTCCCCAGTGCTGGGGTGACAGGCACATGCCACCAGGATCAAAATTCTACATAGGAACTAGAAATCTAAACTCAGGTTATCCGTCTTGCCATCTTCCCAGGAGTCATGTTTATTTTTTTCTTAGATATTACATAATTAGCTAATATGGGATTTTTGGAAATGTATAAAATCTTACCTGGGTTCTGATTGTTCTGCAGAATGCTTGCATTCTACTATTGAATAAACTGGTAAAGTGAATTACAGACAATAGAAAAATATGAAAGACTAAAGGTATATGATTTTGAAGCTTCTATTAGACAGTGAGTGATAACTATCCTGCACACTGGTTGATCAGTTCAGCGAGAATCCACACTCATGTCTTTATTGGCACCAGGAAGATGATAGCATTTATGAAAATGTGATGCCTAAAAGCAAGATGCTGTGTCCCACAATGACAATCTTAACTGAATTCTATCCTACTAGCCTGTAATGGTGGCATTATGTTATAAGCTGCCAGTGCAGTGTATGGATATACACAAAATGATTTTAAAAAAGCAATGAATGTAAGATTATTTCATCACTGAATGTAATTTCTCCATTGTAGAATATAATGGAAAGTCTTTTTTTCTAACAAGTGTGATTCACTATAATGAGTTTATTGCAGAAACTTACAATACAGAAATTTTAAGTTCATTTTCTGTGCACAAACTTAAACAATATTTTTGGACCAATGTTACATGTCCACGTTTTCTCAGTCAGAAATATTTCAGTTTGAAAATTTCATTTCACTATTACTAAAAAAAATCTCTAGATCTTTAAGAAGAAATTTTTAAGATGGTTTATATTTCTTAATTTAAAACTTTTCTTTTGGAATTATTTTTTTCTTTTTAAAATTTATTCATGTATTTGTACTTGTGTGCTTATATGTGCATGTTTATTGGTATGATGAGGATCTCTTACCAGAAATAAAGATCATCATATTCACGTGTCACATCACATTTGTATCTGACTTTCCATGTCTTCTGGGGAATTAAATCCAGGCATTGCAAGCGGTTCCCAAGCCCAAATTTTGCTTTTAGTGTTTAAGGAAAAAAAAAACATATTTGAGCCACATAAGCAAATAAAAAGATATCTGTAAGAAAAAATGCAACATTTTATGTTATTTCCTAAGATGAGGATGGGTTTACCTCTAAAACAAACAGAAAAGGGAAAGCATATATATATTTGACAAGTGTTCATTAAAGAGATCTGCTACAAAACATTTCAAATATGGAGAATACTTTTTCATGATATAGAAAATACTTATGACAGACACACTCATGATTCTTATAAAAGCATGCTGCTAAGGTAAAATTCGACTGAGAGCATAGGAAACTTAATCCTTGGATATTGTCTCCATACTGGCATAATTTGAGGCTTCTTTTCTGAGGTAGGGTCTCATTTTAGCCCAGGTTGATGTGGAAATTACTCTGTTGTCCAAGGTTGGCCTTGAACTCATAGCTATCTAGCTATCTCTGCCTACCAGTTGCTGGGATTAAAAGGGTGCACCACCATGCCTAGCTCTGGTTTGAGTTTTAACACTGCTTTGAATTCTAAGTTACACAATGAGTGACTTTTCTTTTATACTCTTTATCAGATTCCATCTAGCACACATCTGTTTAATATAAACACTTAAAACAGCAACTGCATTTGCATCCCAGTCACTTCCTCACATTCTGTTGTTTCCTATTAAAAAAAGTCACTGTACATAGAAAATGGTTATGACAACACCTAGTGCTTTGGGTGGACTATAATACCAATCAGTGTTTTCAGTCTCTTGATCCTCAGTAGGTCTGAGAAATCCTAACTGAAAAAAAGCACACATGTAAAAAGCCAATGGATTGGAAGATTATAAACATTGATTTATTGTAAAAAGAAATTCAAGAATAACCAGTTAAATCAATATCTCCATGCTTCCTACACCAGCCAAGAAGCATTACTTACGTTTACATCAGGAATAATGACACAGCAGGAAAGACTATATTAAGACTGTGATATGAATGCAATGAGAGAAGCATTCTCAGGTCTCCTGTGGGTGGGACAAAGTATGATGTGATCAAGGCACTGTCAGGTACCATGAGGCTGCTCTGATGTGGAAGGGTAACTGGGCAAATGAAAATCAAGGGATATCGAAGGTTGCACGTTGTTTAGTAGTTGTACTTAAGTTACTGAAATTTTAGGAACTGCCTTTAATGACAGAAAGATGCAAATCTCCTCTTCACTGAGGAGAAACAGGCTCATGTACTTTTCTATCAAGGCCTCCCCAACTCTTTACAACACACTTCCACCTTCCCACCCTCGCCCTGTGCAAAAGCAAGTCTGCACATACATGATATGCAGCCTCTTACTTTGTGCCTTTCTGGCCAGTGTAGGTACTTCAAAATAGCCTTGATCCATTTGCATTGTAGGTAAAACTTCATTATTGACCTAAATCACAAGGAATATAGGCAGAGGCCATATCTCAACCCCTCCAAATTGGATCTCTCTGCTAGTTTCTTAATAAAAGCCTTCAAGTCAATTATTATATATAAATGGCCTGTGAATCATTATATTCAATGCAGTTAGTTGCATTTGTTGACTACTGAATGTACTTGAAACTGTTTGTTCCCATTTTGCACAGAATAAAGAGGGTTAAAGTGTTTAGATTTCCTAATGTGAAAAAAATTCTATCTTCCCAAATGGAAGCTTTTCATAGCAGCTTTATCCAGAAAGAGATTTTTATAAGTAATAAACCTTGAAAATAAGGGATTATTCTAGAAGCAAAGACCCTTATGTGGTAGTGGTGATGCTGGTGTCACTGTAATTCACAGCTATCTATTATTTCACAGAATATATTGAGTAGTTAATTCACGATTATTTAGTTTCTTAAAAATGCTTTCTGAGGGCTGGAGAGATGGCTTAGCAGTTAGGGTAGTTTACTGTGAAGCATAAGAACACATGTTGGAATCTCCAGGTCTCGTAAACTAGACACACAGTAACACAAGGGCACAAAGTCACACCTTTGCACAAGGGAGCACACACATCTTGAGATAGTTGCAAGGCACTGATGGCCCTGGCATACCCATTCTCACTCTCTTGCTCTCTCTCTCTCTCTCTCTGTCTCTCTGCCTCTTTCTTTCCCTCTCTCAAAAAAAAAAAAAAAAAAAAACTTTTTGAGCCAGGCGTGTTGGGATATACCATTAATCCCAGCAGTTGGGAGGCCAAAACTGGATCACTGTGAGTTCAAAGCCAGCCCCACACAGTGAATTACAGGACAATATGCACTAGGGTTAGACCTAACTCAAAAAAAATTTTTTTTGGAATCCACTTTTGCTCCTATATACACATACTCTAGTTACATCAGTTCTCATAAAAACAATGGCATAATCATGCTTATTTCAACTTCTTTGCTAAATTCCACTACCAATATACATTTATGAATCAGATCACTTTACTAGCAAACCCATGCCCTCATGTAATTCTGCAACTATCTGGGGACCATATACAGCATAGAGAAAATAATGTGATGAAGTCCTTTAAGAACAGTCTAGCAGGAAATATTCAATCTAGTCTTCATAGTTTGGCTGTCCCACTTAGGAATGTATATCCCTATATAAGTTACTCACCTTTTTGTTGTTTTTTGTTTTGTTTTCAAGGCAAAGCCTCACTCTAGCCCAAGCTTACCTGGAATTCACTGAGTAGTCCCAGGATGCCCTCAAACTCACAGTGATCCTCCTACCTCTTCCTCCTGAGTGGTGGGATTTAAGGTTGTGCCACCATACCTGGCCCAGTTACTGATCTGCCTGTGCCTCAGTTTCTTCATGGAGATCATGATGGCGGTAGGAGCATCCAAGTCATAGTCCATGGTAGGGTCGGTAGCCTCTGTACACACGAAGCTCTTAGCATTGGGTGTGCTCAGGGAAAGCTAGCCTTTAAATACTGATCTGTCAGGTCTGTGTGGAACAGCACCCTGGATCCCACCGGCTTCACCGTGGGCCAGCCCCAAAGTGCACACATATCTTCTGGCTTCTCTCGCACAGAGCTCATCAGCATCCCTGAGCTCAGGGTGGGTTTCAGAAAGCCAGGATGAGCGTCAATTACAGTTCCTAGGAGGCAGGGTTTGGGGCCGTCATCAGCACCTACCATGAGGGTGGGTAGAAACAGCTACTAGCAGACACCCAGATGCCACATTTGTCTATCTATTGAAAATGTGTTCCCTGTTGCTGTGATTCTCCAAGCATAAAAACACTGTCAGAACATCAACAGTGTGCTCAGCTCTGCCGAGGCCAGGTGACCTCCAGTCCTGCTGTTTCTTCCTGTAGCTTTGTTTCTTATCTGCTTGGAGATACTTAGTGGCCAAGGCTTTAGACACTTTGATATTGAGGGACAGAACTGGAGACATCAAAGCTGTTGTCATTCATTCATTCATTCATTCAATCACTTATTTACCAAGTATTTATTGGCGCTGGGGCAGACAGCCCCAAAGGTGCCCCCATGGCTCCCAAATCCTGATATTCATTTATGCACTGCCTGATCCCTTTTGGCCTTAGAGGATGAGTGTAACTTTTGGTTTGTTTATGGTTGACAGGATGAGACAAAGATGAAGCTACTTTAGAGATAAATTTGTGGAATTGGTTGACAGTTGAGTTAGTCAAAAGGGATCTGACAGGAGATAAGGGTGGAACTGAAGTAGAGAGAATGCTACCAGAGCCAGACAGCAAGAAGTGCTGTGGACGTGATGCCAGGATGTCCACATGTTCCTCCTTCTCCCTGTGAGAGCGAGTGAAGAGAGAAGTGCTGAGCAGAGCCCCCATCACACAGCCAAGAGCTGCTATTCTTAACACTACTATTATTACCGGGCCCCAAGAGTACAGCTCACCCCAGAAACCCAAAGAAAGACACAACAGTGGCAGAGAACTGAGGTCACCAAGTCTCAGTGGAGTTGAAACATGAACTGCAACACGTGGAACCTCTGTCGCCCTTCCTTCCTCTTCTACCCTTGATGTCAACACTGTTCTACCCTGACAGGGGCAGACAGACCCTTGGTGTGCTGACATGAGTTGGGAATCACACCTGAGCCCTCATACCCCCCCACACACATTGCAGCTTTGCACAGTAGGCTCATACTACATGCTTGCTGATAAGCAGATTGAGCTGTAATGTGCCTGCTTGGTCACATGAACCTGGCGAGGCTTAGTAAAGGCTTTTTGAAGATGATAAGAATAGAGCCTGCTTGTCAAGATTCCAGGGCCTCAGATTCTTGGGCAATAGTGTCTTCTTTTTTAAGTGCTGGCAGATAATGCCCACTGCCTGTATGCAGGGCAACACAGAAGAAGCTTGGGGGACTTTGGAGTTTTAAAGGACGATTGTGGTGGTTTGAGTCAAGTGTCTCCCATAAACTTAGGTGTTCTGGATGCTAGATTCCCCAGCTGATGGCAATTGGAAATTAATGCCTCCTGGAGGCTGTGTATTGCTGGGTGCAGGCTTATGGGTGTTATATCCAGTTTTCCCAAGCCAGTCTTTGGCACACTCTCCTTTTGCTATTGTCCACCTTATATTGGCCAGGGGGTGATGTCCACCCTCTGCTCTTGCCATCAGTTTTCCCTGCCATCGTGGAGCTTCCCCCTTGAGCCTGTAAGTCAAAATAAACCTCTTTTTTCACAAGCTGCTCTTGGTTGTGTGATTTCTACCAGCAATGTGAACCTGACTGCAACAATGATATTAAAAGCAGCTTGTGACACTAAAATCTCCTGCTTCCAACTGGAATCAGTGACCACATAGAGTTGCCTTCTTTGTTGAGTTATGGAAACATAACTGAGACAAATGGGAGTGGGACAGATTTCAAAAGCGAGGTCATGCATGTACTCAGAGCTGGTGTTTGGGTAGATGGGGAAGCCCTGCCAGGAAGTTAATATGTCCACTGCATACACAGGCCTCAGTTTCCCTAACTTCATGCTGATGAGTGAATATTAATGGGTTCCAGAGTCCTTTGTAGCCCTGATACCCCATATGTGAGAATCCCCATCCCAGAATGAAGCTTGCCATTGTCCAAGTCCACTGTGGGCACACGGGCAATGAGGATAACAACATGCCCTTGCATGTGGCTAGGCATGCTGTGGGCCCAGGAGCATCAGGAGGACATGTCATCACATCCTTACCCTGACCCTGGCAGATCCCATTCCTCACTGAGGGCATGTTCTAGAGATACAGCACTGTCCTCAAGGCCTGTGTTCCTCTTTCCATGTCACACTGGTGAAATCAGTCGAAAGCAAGAGACAGAGACTAAAAGATACAGGCAGAGATAGAGACAGAGTAAGACAGAGACAGAGAGAGGCAGAGACAAAGAGAGAGAGTCAGTGAGATAAAGAAAGAGAAAGAGATACACAGAAGCAGAGAGAGACAAAAATAGACAGATAGAGAGAAAGAGACAGAGAGAAAGAGACAGAGATGTGTAGAAAAGTTTTTTTTTTTTTTTTTTTTTTTACTATTTTACCTATTTCTTTTACAATCTGAAAACAAAAGATAGAAATTCCATTCTCTACTGAAAGGCAGTTACGTATAAAATATTACATCTAATTTTAGGGTATTTTTGGCCTGATGGACCTTGGCTATGAATGTCTAAACTTCATTCTGTATGCACACCCTCCTTACTGAAGAGGGACAAAGAGAAGGAGGCCCAGAAGGAAGAGTTATGTGTGTAGCATTAAAAAGTAAGTGGTAGGGATGAAGACATTTCTCAGTGGTTAAGCCACTTACATGAAAAGCCTAACAACCTGGGTTGAATTCCCAAGTACCCAACTAGAGCCAGATGCACAAAGTGGCACATGCATCTAGTGTTCATTTGCAGTGGCTGGAGGTTTTGATGTGCCCATTCTTTCGATCTCTGTTTCACTCCCTCCACCCCTCCCTCCTTCCTTCTCTCTCTGCTTGCAAATAAATAAATAAAATAAAAAATAAAGTAGAAGAAAAACAGTGGTAGCTGGGCTGTGTGGCACTTGCCTATGATCACAGTACTCAGAAGTTTTGGTACAAATTCAAGGCCAGCCTACAGAGCAACACCCTGACTCAAAAACCTAATAAAAGCAAAAAAAAAAAAAAAAAACATAGCAAATGGACATCACCTCAAACCAAGCAGAAAGCAGCACTTTTGGTGAGATATTGGGTTCTAGAATCTGGAGAGAGTATATGAATAAAATCTCATCCCTGCTCCTTTTTGTGACATGCCACCTTGTGCAGCCATGGAGGCTTTCTGTATCACTTCCCCTTATTCACAGTGGATGGTTCTAGGATTGGGTGAAGTTATCCAATTCCCTTTCAGGAAGCTGGCACTCTTTACCTTGGAAAGCTACTGATTTAGAGAACCCTTCTTCCCAAGGCCCTGCTGGTACCTGGGGCTATCTGAGTTTAGCCCAGAGGCTGAGGAACTAGGGTGCCACTGTATGCAGAGTGGCCTTGAACTTGCATCTATAACCTTTCCTGGGGTATGGAACACAGGGTTTCATGTATGTTAGCTAAGAATTCTACCGGATGACCTACATCTCCAGCCATCTCTCTATTTTGAATACACAGACAACTTATGTGATAGTTTGAATAGATGGTCCCAAGTATATTCAGTGTTTTCTTAGTTTGTGGTTAGGATTTGAAGCCACCTGGCTGGAGGAGGTGTCAGGGAATGGATCTTAGGGTCCAGCCCTAAGGTGTGGTGGTGCATTTGCTATTCCAATATAAAAATATGCAAAGTTCCTGGAGTTTCTGAAATGTGGTGTAGGTTGTGGCTTTTGTGTTTTTGGCTTGGGGCTTCTCTCTTTCTCTGTGTTCGGACCTATTAAAGCATGCCAGCTTCTTCTACCATTATGGAACTTCCCCTGGATCTGTCACCTTCAATAATATCCCACCATCCATAAATGTGACTGGTCTAGAAGTTCATTTCAGGGACCTGAAGCTGTCTGATACACCTTGTAATGAACTTAAAATCCTTCCCAATAGTGTCATCTTTCACCCAACACATCTTCATTCTCTGATCTCATTTGCTCAGTTTCAAACAGCACCAAAATGCTGCTGGCTTTCATATGGGTACTTCTAGCCCACGCATGTTCCCAGGGTTGAGAAGCCACCTGCTGGCCTTTCATGTCCATCTTGGTCCATCCTGCCCCACTCAGACCCTCTTCCTCCCCCTCCCACACTTACTAACTTTCCTTCCCCATGCAGGCTTCTGTCTAGTGTTCACAGCAAGGAGAAAGTAGCTGACACATCTGGCAACCCTCTGTTCATCTGTAGCCCAGAGACTGGTAAAAAACAACTCTTACCCATCAACACCACAGTGAATGATGTTGAAGGAGTGAACCTGAACTAGGCTACCACACACATTCAGTGGATTCCCCCACTACCTACCTTCAGGCTACAGCCCAGGCTTCTCAACTGAGCATTCAAGGCCCCACAACCTATGCTCTCTGCTCAGCCTTCCCTTCCTGCCTGGCACTGTGAGTCTAGTAGCACTGGGCTGACTTGAAGTTTTCCATTTACTTCTTTGCTTCTGTTCATGTTTGTCTACCTAGCTGGAAGGCCTTTCCCTTGTCCCATCATCCTGCCCATCCCTGGGCAGGTGTGTAGCTCATCTCATGTGTGAGCCCTTCCCACACTTATCCTCTCCTTAAACAACCTTACTCCAACCCACCAAGAATGACACCACCACGGAGTGTGCTTTGGTGCTGCTGTCATTTCATGAAGGATTTCTCACCTCTTCTCTATCCCGGGTGGTACTGGATATGGCAGGGTGGAATGCCATATTGCTCTGTGCTTAGGATTATTTCCTTGGGATTGATTCTCCAAAGGAGAATATTGTGATGGGTAGATATTGTGCCAAATCGCCTTTCCCAACAGGTCAGTCCACGTGCACTGTGTGCAATGATATGGTCCTTCCAGACAGCTTCTTTCCTGGTGTCCCTAGGGTGTAGACTGAAGCTTAATGTGATGTTGGCTGCAGAGTTAAATTTCTTCATGGAAGAAACAAACCCACGATAAAAAGGAACTGGGTCTCCATTTGATGTGACTCCAAAGGGTTGAAGCTTGAAACTCGAGGAGCATTGAGAAGTGAATTGAGAAGGAATGTGCCTCACAACCAGGCAGAGTGACCACTCCACCCAAACTGGGAAATGAATTATTTTCTTGCCTGAAAAGGATACATCTCAAAAGGTGCTTTAGGTGTGAGCAGAGGAGATTTGGGTTCCCTCATCTTCATGGTGGGGTTTCCGGCAGCTCTCTAGATTCATATCATTTGAATTCACCTACCTAGAGCCAAATGTACCTGGATGTAAAAAGACACTTTTAAATTATTATTTTAAAGAACCTTGTAAGGTGTTTTGGACATCACATAGCTCTTAAAACCCATGAGGGCACTTTCATTATATAACTTTAAATGAGGTCCAAGCAGATGGATCACATTTTCTTCCAATTCCTCCTAGTTTTAAAAGTGAAAAGCAGATTGGGCAGAGAAACCATAGTTCTCCTGGACCACTTAGGCCAACCTAATGGACTCTGAGGCTAGAGATTAAGAGCCTGCCAGATTGCTACAGAGGGCCAAATTGAGTCAGAGGGGGTGTTTCAAAGACAAGTTGTTCTTCTGTTTAAATCTTAAGTGGTATCTGATTTAGTGGTCCCAATCTGGGAAGCACCCAGACTCAAAACTACAATTTCTGAGCTATCATTAATAAATTTTCCTGAGCCAGGCATGGTGATGCACACTTTTAATACCAACACTCAGTAGGCAGAGGTAGCAGGATCACAGTGAGTTTGAGGGCACCCTGAGTGAATTCCATGTCAGCCTTGGTTAGAGTGATACTGTGCTTCTAAAGACAAAAAAAAAAAAAAAAAAAAACTGAATCCTGTTAGTTGGAAATTAAAATACCAGAGCTATACCCAGCCAGTATCCATCACAATTTCTGCATGGGAATCTAGGTCGGTGGGCCCAGACCCATAGTCCCAGCTACTCTAGAGGCTGAGGTGGGAAGATGATAAGTTTAACATGAGCCTGGGCTAGCAGGTCAATTGTACAGCACAGTGTTCACAGCTGGCTAAGTTGTTGGTGACTTTTCTCCCTGAGCAGAATGCATGGCTCCTTCTGTCACTGTGAAAGCTAGCTAGCAGTATGGAAGTGTCCAGCTCAATCTCAGCTTGATTTTTCTGTGTCCTGCTGCTTGAAGCATGTGGTATCTTCAGCAATAGGCACTGTGTTGGTCAATTATGATTTGATTGGGTTGAGAAGAACCTAGTAGATTACAAATCCATACTTTGGGGTATATCTGTGAGATACTTCCAGAAAGAGTTAACTAAGGAGATAAGACTTCCCAGGATGTGGGGGCCACTATCCCACTGGTTGAGAATCTGGAAGGAGTCAAATAAGGAAAAGAAGAGGGTCAACAAATGCAAGCATTCTCTCTCTTCACTTTCTGGCCACCATGCCCTCCTTCCATGATGGACCAAACCCTCTGAAACATGAGCCAGGGTAAATTTTCACACCTTAAATCATTTTGCTTAGGTATTTCATGACAACAACAAAACGTTTAATAAATATAGCACTGGGAATGCTTTCATAGCGACCTACGTGCAACACTCACCAGCTCATCCCACCCACGCTTCTCAATGTCCCAATGCTAAGCATCACAAAGCAAGCTTGTCCATGCATCAGACTTCTTAAGCTATATTCTCAGCAACCCTCTGGAGTAGGTCTTATTGCTACCCCATTTTACAGATGAGAAGAATAAAAGTCCAAGAAATAAAAATCACCTGAGCCTAAATAATTAATGAGCAAGAATGGATTTGGGGTTTGTACTCGGGTTGGTTGGACTCCAGAAATAATATTCATTCTTTTCCAACTCCATGACCCACTCTGAGACAAAGCCCATGTTGCAAGTGTTAGACTGTAGGCTGAGGTGGGGGCAGGGGGCCTTGGAGGCACTGAATGTTGGTCTCTGACAGGTATAGTGTATAGTTTTATTTAAGGTTATATGGGACAAAACCTGAGAAATTGGGTGAGTCCGCAGTGTAGATCACATGGTCCTTGGAAGGCTTCCTGATGCGTTCTTGTCCAGGTTCAAGGAACAAGTCTTAGAATATTCTGGAATCCTCAGGACTCCAGAAATAGTATTCAAGTGTTAAGGGTGAGTGGAGGTGGTGTCTATGGGGTTAATATTGTGCAGAGAGAGTGAACTGGCAAAAGCCCATTCCTCCTGCTTCTTTCATTAACTATATTAATTTGGGACTGTGTATACATTTTCCAGTGCAGAAGTCCTGTAGAATCAGGGCCTGACCCAGCTTTTAGGAACTGCCCTTGTGTTTCTAAACACCATCTGAATATGGTACAGAAGCTAGATAACAGCCCAATGTGGACCATCATTTTTCCCCAGGTGGCTTTTGCCTAGATCCTTCTGACATTGGTTCTTTCAGAATCTTCTATGCCCTTGTTTCAAAGGCATGTTGCCTCAGCATTTGGGGCACTGCAATACAATCATTCTCAGGCAAGCTCCTATCACAGCCACTGTTCTCAGATTTTTCTAAGTCTGACTTCTCCTAAATCTGCTTACTATGACCCTCTCGAATCTGTGGCTATAGGAACAGCATCATGAAATAGCTGGCTTCTGAGAAATGCAGAAAGAGGGAGAGACCACCTCATTCCAGGATGGTCATCTTTACCATAATGCCTTTGTCATGGCCCATTCTTGTGAGTGAAGTAGAGACATTGCTGTTTCCACCTGGAGTTGATTTTGAGACCTCAGCCTGGTGGCCTGCACAAGCAAAGGGACTTAGGGAGAGATAGAGACAAAGTGGACGGAGTTAGATAAATACTAACGAACATCAGGAATACATTGAATTCTATTTTTTCTGTTTGTTTATTCCAGGTATGGTCTCACTCTAACCCAGGTTGAAATCGAATTCACTCTGTACTCTCAGGCTGATCTTGAACTCACAGGGATCCTCATACGTCTGCCTCTCAGGTACCGAGATGAAAGGGATATGCCACCACATCCAGCCATTGATTTCTTAAGGCAAAAAGAAAAAAATAAATAAAAAGAAGCCTGTAAGCCAGGCTTGTATCACCTGCTTTTATACCCAGCACATGAGAGGCAGAAGTAGGAGGATCACCACAAGTTCTAGACTGTCTTGGATCTACGGATTCAGTTCCAGGTCAGCCTATGATACAGTAAGACCCTAACTTGACCCCTTTCCCCCAAAAGGGCATTTTTACAAAAGAGATTTGAAAGACAGAGAGGTTCCCTGGATTCTGGTCAGTTACATCATTTGTTGGGCTTAGAGAATAATTAAAATGACATATTGTGTTTTGAATGTGAAATCTTTCCCACAGGCTTATGTGTTTGAACACTTAGTACCCAGATGGTTACTCTGTTTGGGAAGTTTGTGGAACCTTGAGGAGGTGGGATCTTGCTGGAAAACGTGGCTCACTGTGGGTTGGGTTTGAGTGTTTATAACCTGGCCCCACTTCCTATCCACTCTAGGCTACATGAGCAGCAGTCCCATCGTGCTTCTGCTGCCATGAGGCAAAGTAAACCCTTCCTCCTGTAAGTTGTGTCTTATCTGGTAGTGGGTCACAACAATGAGTTATATAACTAATATACATGCATACACATGGGACTTTTTTTCCAAGAAAAGTGTAGTTCAATGAGCAAAATGAGAGAGATTTTCTTTCTGTCCTGATTTCCTTCTTACAATGTTTCTTTCTCTTTAAATATTAGCTACTTACTATTATCCTAAGGAAAAAATGAAATGAAATTCTTAGTCATGACATGCTATGGATGGAAGCTATTTGGAAAGACCTCTACCTAGCCTTATCATTGTTTAAATAAGACCATTCAACATTGACACAGTGTTCTGTGACTTATCCTAGGTAGTATATTTTTATTCAATCCAGAAAGATGGGGTAACAACAGATGAAAGCAGGATTCCACCCACATCTAGCTTGGTGGCAAACCAATGATCTTACTGAGGTTACTTGTTGGAAGAAGGGTGAGGGGTCATTTACAGGAGTGCAGATGAATTATTAGCAGCAGCACCACCAAACCACTCGGAAATAGTTAACCACTGACATATTCTTCTGTTGGGGGCTCATGTGCCAACTTGTTAACTCTCCCCTTCTCCATGAGGGGATGTTGACAGATTCAGTCCTCTGAAGGTTTCATGTGGGTATCACAACTTGTATAATTCCCAGATGGCAGTTGCCATGTCAGGTGCAAGAGACAGCACCCTCAGGAAAAGGAATCAAAGTTATACCATGTTGGTTTCACAGGTGATACATGTACATTTCATGTGAGTATACCTATTCTTTCTACAGAGCAGGAAAGATGCACAGTATACCCAACTGTATGTATTCCTGGCATGATTTATTTTCAAGTTTTGAAAAATATTTTATTTTATTTTTATTTATTACAGTAAGCAGAGAGAGAATTGGTGTGCCAGGACCTCCAGCCACTCTAAACAAACTCCAGACACATATCACACCCTGTAAATCTGTCTTATATGGGTTCTGTGGAATCAAATCTGGGTCCTTAGGATTCACAGGCAAGTGTCTTAGCCTCTAAGTCATCTCTCTAGTTCTGAGATCTATTATTTTATCTTATTATTTATTTATTTGGTTTTTCAATGCAGAGTCTCACTCTAGCCCAGGCTGATCTGGAATTTACCATGTAGTTTCAGGCTGGCCTCGAACTCACAGTGATCCTCCTAGCTCAGTCTCCGCATATGCACACCACTCCAAGCCTGTGCTGGTTCTATGTACACATGATTATGGGAGGGCAGGGAGGAGAGACTGTGGGCTGGCCCAATTTTGCTTCAGTGTCATCATTTCAATGTGAGGGGTTGTGGACACAGTCATACATGATCAGTGATGGGTATGATGGGGTTCCTGGATTTTTGTTGTTTCTTACAAAGCCATAACCTTCACTCTGCATTTGGTAGAATGCCTGACTTCAATGGAAGCATGAGCTTCAGTTTCTACCCTTAATTGGTTGTTCAGTTTTCACTGAACTTCCATGCACCATGAGTCTTTACTCTTTGTTCTGCAGACACTGCCAGTGCCATGCAGTGACTTAGATTCAGAACCAGTGAATACACACAAGCCCATCACCATCGTACCAGTGAACCTCAATTATAAACACAAATCAAAGACAGAGCTGCTGGGAACACTAAGGGATGTCAGCTGGGTATGAAAGCCAGCCTAGGGTCTGCTCGTGTCCAGCCCTCCCCAGGTGTCTCACACAAAGACGGAGCTCCAGGCCACATTCACGAGAGTTGAAGCCACAGAAGCCCAGAATGAACAGGACAGGGATACAGGTCACAATGGCTGAACCCTAATGGCAACACAAAATGCAGTCTTGGGACCACAGGAGGTGTGGAGCTATAAGCAAGGGGATTTTGCCAGAAGCCAAGACCCCCAAGGGAGCTGGCTTCTCCATAAGCAATGAAGCTCACCAGGAAAGCAACAAGAAACAGGAAAAATGGCAGCAAGAGGAGATATTCTTAAAGTTGAAAGGGAAAATAAATACTACTGGAAATTAATAAATCCAAGCTGTGTGTTGTGTGGCTTAGCTGGTCATCTCTGCTTCTTGGGAGACTGAGACAGGAAGATTGCAAGTTTGAGAGCAGCATGGGAAATTTAAGGATACTTTCTCTCAAAATAAAAGTAGCTTAGTGGTAGAGTGCTTGCTTAGCAATAGGTAGGCCTTGGGTTCAACTCCCAATAACACAAAAGTTAAGAAACAGAAAACACCTTTATAAATCCCACTGTGTATATTCATTGTGAAGGTAACAGAAATTTATTTTCAAACAAAACTGGTGAAGTTTATCACTTAGTAATACCTTCCCAGGCTCACAAAAGGATAGTGTTCAAACAAAATTTAAAAAAAGAATGTGTGCCAGAGCTGGAGAGATAGCTCAGTGGATATGACACCTGCTTGCAAAGCCTAAGGATTGAGGTTCAATTCTGCAGTACCCACATAAACCAGACTGGGACTACAGAGTGAGTAGCTGGTCACCCTGGGCTAAAGTGAGACTCTTCCCCCCCCCAAAAAAAAAACGAATAGACAAAAAATAAGAATGTCATATTTTAAGATTCTTGTATGTTTTGAGAGGGACGTTGAACTGAACCCTGTAAATTTTAATAACATGTGAATATTAGCATTTTAAAGATTAGCCCCTGAGGATAAAAAAATGTGTGGCTTCCAAACAGTACTGTGGTGAGAGAAAAAATATATAAAATATGCTTGAGTTAATAAAAGATGAAAAATAAACCAAAAAGATCAAAGAAAACATATTATAAACAAAAAGCTTAAAACAGATATAGTAGCAATTTAAGCGAACAGTGACCGTGGCAAATATAAACACTGACATATAATGTTCCATAACAGGTCAAATTTTCCAATTAAAAAATATGGGCGTATAGAAATATCTCAGTGGCTAACGAAATTTGATTCTAAGTCTGATAGCCCAGGTTTGATTCCCCAATACTTATGTAAATCCAGATGCACAAAGTGGTACATGCACATCTGGAGTTTGTATGCAGTGGCAAGAAGTCCTGGCACACCCATACTCTCTTCCTCTCTCTATCTCTCTCTGTCCGCCTCTTTCTCTTTGTTTCTATTTCTCTCAAGTAAGTAAATAAAAACACTAAAGGCTAGGGAGATTTTCAGCAGGTAAGAGCCCTTCCCATGCAAGTATGAGAGCCTGAAATCCCTGACTTTGATTCCCCAGAATCTGTAAACAGCTGGGCTAACTGGAGGGGGTAGGGGCAGGCATGATGGCACACACCTTTACTCCCAGTGTTTAGGAGGCAGATGTAGGAGTATTGTTGTGAGTTCAAGGCCAGCCTGGGACTACAGAGTCAGTTCCATATCAGACTTGGCTAGAGCCAGGCCCTGCCTTGAAATTCAAATAAATAAATAAAAAATAATAAATAAATAAATAAAAGGAAAGGGGACAGCAGATGTTCTCTTCAGGATTTTGTTTGCTTGCACACAGGGCATATACATCCACATACACACACATGCATATACTAGAGACACCACACACACACACACACACACACACACATGCACATACCCTATACATACTACCCACATGCACATTCAAAAAATATAAGTCTCATCAAACTAAATATTATGGCAGATCATATTACTTAAATACAGCCTACATTATATACCACACTCCATACACTCTTTTCATAATGTGACTTTATTATTATTCCCATCAAAAGGCAGTGATGAGGGACTGATGAGATCATTTTGTGGTAAAGACCTTTGCCTGCGAAGCCTAAGGACCCAGGTTCAATTCCCTAGTACCCATGTAAGCCAGATAGATGCACATCGTGATGCATGTATCTGGAGTTCATTAACAATGGCTGGAGCCCCTGGTGTGCCTATTCTCTCTCTGTATTTGTCTCTGTCTCTCAAATAAATAAATGTTTTTTAAAGTGTGGTGGGGGCTGGAGATATAGCTAAATATAATACAATACAACTAACATTATAAACATAACATAACTAAATATTATGGCAGATTATATTATTTAAATACAACCTGCATGACATATCACACTCCATACACTCTTCAGAATGTGTCTTTATTATTCTTCCCATCAAAAGGTAGTTATGAGGGACTGGGGAGATCATTTAGAGGTGAATATCTTTGCCTGCAAAACCTAAGAACCTAAGGACCCAGGTTCAGTTCCCTAACAACTATGTAAGCCAGATAGATGCACAAGCTGATGCATGCTCTCTCTCTCTCAAATAAATAAATATTTTTAAAGTGTGGTGGAGGATGGAGATATAGCTCATTTAAAGTGCTTGACTCACAAGCATGAATACCTGAGTTCTACTCCAGGAATCTATGTAGAAAAAGTCAGAAGGATTCCTAGGGTCCACTTAGCTAGTCTAGTCTAATTTCTGAGCTCAAGGCTAATGAGAGACCCTGTCTCAAAAAACAAGGTAAACAGTATGTCTGAGGATGACATTCAGAAAGGTTGCTTTCTAGCCTCCATTCACACATGCATCAATCCCCCCGCCCTGTCAGACACACATACATAAAAGGTAGGGTTGGGCCCTCAGGCTGGGGATGTGGCTCAGTGCCGAGCAGGTACAAGATCCTGAGTTCCACCTATTGCACTACAAAACAAAAACAAAATATGGGCTAGAGAGATGGCTTAGTGGTTAAGGCATTTGTCTGTGATGTCTAAAGACCCAGGTTACATTCCCCAGTACCCATATAAACCAGATGCATAAGGTGTCATATGCATCTGGAATTTCTTTGCAATAGCTTGAGGCCATGGGGTGCCCATTCTCTCTCTCTCTCTCTCTCTCTCTCTTAAATAAATAAATAAAATAACTTAAAAATAAAAAAAAATCTTTGATTGACAGTAAATAGGGTCAAGGACACTCTCCTAGATTGGTATGGGGGGGGGGTCATTGCTGTGTGAGTTTTTGGCCAGGTCATGACATGGGCAATAGGGTTCTAAGGTTCCCTGACACACTGATATGTGCCACCAGCATAGCTTACTCTCCAATGGAGCAGTAAGGACTCAGGGCACCTGCTTCCATACCAGCTCACAGTTGCTGAAAGTATTGGCTGTTAACAGCTCATAACTGTTCTCTTCAGCAGAAAATTGCTCCCTCCCAACACTATGCCCATACACCAGGAACTGCAGCTTGAGATGACTGAATGATGCTTGGTATAAAAGGCCAATGTCTCTCTCATGCCCTTGCAGGCAGCACTGTGACATCATTCCTTGACTTTGCTCAGGATGCACTTCCTCTTGGGATGAACCTCCTTTCCTGCAACACTTTTCCTCAAGGTCTTCTTTGAATAAACATCTCAGGTGACTTTTCTAGGGAACCCAACCCAAGTCATATTACATGCGCAATTTTCAAAATTGCTGATATGGATTTAGCATTCCTAAGTAATAAGGCTACACTTGGGGCTGGAGAGATTTCTTAGTGGTTAAGGCACTTGCCTATGAAACCTAAGGACCCAGATTTGATTCCCCAGTACCCATGTAAGCCAGATGTACAAGAGGCGACCAGCGAGGAGACGAGGAGGATCGCGGAGGCCCCGGGAGGTGGGAGCGGCTTGCGCTGTGCCCAGGACCCGGCTGGGGAACCCCTGCGGGAGCGAAGTCTTGAGAGCTAGCTGGGGAGAGCCGCACCTGAGGGGAGCCACTCCTCGCACCAGCCAGGCAAGGGGATGGAGGAGAAGCGGGTGCTGAGGGTCACGTGGAAGTGCCAGGTCCGCCTGGACATCAACCCGTACCCACACAAGCAGCGGAAAGCTTTGGAGAAACTCTCGGCCTTACCCATGACTCCACGCATCCTGAGGGAGACGGGCATCAGGAAGACCGTGAAGGGCTTGCGCAAACACGCGCTCCTGGGACCCTTGGCGAGGGACTTGGCGGCCCGCTGGAAGAGGCTGGCTCGGCAGGGCCCCGAAGCCCAGTGCGGAAGGCAGGCATCGGCACGACTCCCCGAGGGAGGAGCGGCTGGGCTCCAGGATGCCCCATCGCCCAGGCCCCGGGCAGCACAGGGCGCCAGGCGCTCCCTGGACATGGAAAGGGCCTCCTTCTCCCCACCAGAGGACATGGCGTGCTCCTGTGCTGGGGCAGAACTAGATGAGGCTGCACCCGGGGGAGCCAGAGTGCACTCTAAGACACCCGTCTACTCTGGACGCGGGCAGGGCCGCCACTCCCTACAGGACGCCAGGCGTCCAGCCCAGTGCACGGTGCCGCTCTCGAGCCCCACGCGGGAGGAGCAGGAGGACGAGCAGGAAGCGTGTTCCGCCTTGGAAGCCAGCGGAATGGGGCGGAATCCTGTCGGGTGGCCCTCTCCGGACAAGCACCCGCCCTCGCCGCTCCATGCCCTGGAGAAAAGTCACAAGGAACTCCTTGCCGAGCCGCGTGGCTTACGGAGGCTTCACTGCCACGGAGCCTTGACGGAGGAGAAGCCCCAGGGGCGGGAGACCTGGCGCCAGATCGACCCGAGGCTGCAGGACTCTCCAGAGCAGGGGCTCCCAGCATGGAGCCGCAGCACCCGGGACGCTGCTGAGGCGCAGAGGCCCCAGAGCCTGACATCCCAGGCGATCCTTGCCAACGGCGGGACGCGTCCACCAGGCGGCAGCCTTCTCCCCCAAAGACAGGAGCACTGTGCCGCAGGAGGGGCGGCTGACCCTGGGAAAGCCAGCAGCTGCGGCTCAGTCTCCAGTCCCGCCCCAGTGCCCAAACCAGCCTCTGCTTGTGCCCTGGCCTCTTCACGGGCTCCCTGCGGGCCAGCGCCCAAAGGCGGCAGGGTCAGCACCAAGAAAATCGCCCCACTCATGGCCAAGAGCATAAGAGATTACAAGAAGATGTGCTCCAGGAGATGAGCCCAGCTCAGGAAGCAAGGGACATTGCCCGGGGAAGGAAACTGGGCTCTGCCCTCTGCTGCGCCTTTCCACTGCTGCCGCTGGAAGGGATCCCAAGTCCCTGCCCGGGGCAAGGGGGCACGCACTGAGGCCGTGGCTCACAGTCTTCCTGCCCAGGAAGTACGGGCTACTCTCCGGGCATTCCAAGGCGTGAAGGCCAGACATATCCCCCGCCTAGGCACGTGGCGGGAGCAAGGGATGCGGACGCCGCCATGAATCCACAGACACAGGGACAGACACAAGGCCACACTGCAACCGTGCTTCCGTGCCCCACGATCCGGTGAATTTGCAACGGGAACTCGCGATCCCTTTTCGCTTAGTTCCATAGCTGTTCAGAGGGCAGGGTCACATCAGGAAATCGAGGATTCCAGTCACCGCGCCCCCTCCTCGCCCTGGAACTCAGTGCAATCACACACAGCCCTCACATTCACATCGCCCTGTCTATCTTCCCCGCTGCCCTGGCCAGCCTGCTCCCTGATGCTTCCAAACTGTGGCCACACAGCAGCACACCCAACCGTGTTTAATTTACAGGCATCTTTTCCACACTATCCCTTAGTTTGTAATGGTAGTTATTCATCTCACTGTCTATTCGTGCATTGGTTGGTTGGTCGGTCGGTTGTTTGGTTGGTTGATTTACTTATTGGTCGCTGGAGCGAGGGTCTCGCCGTGGCCCTGGCTGCCACGGATCTCACAAGACTGTCTGAACCTGGCAGGGAATTCACAAGGATCCTCCCGAGTGCCGAATTGGAGGCAAGCTGCACAGGCTTCTGGAATCTTTCACATCTGCCCGGCCCCTGCCCCCGCGTGCCTTCATGTGGGTAGTTGGATGATGAATGGGATACTTTCTACCCACAGATAGCAACGTTTCCATTCTACCTGGTCACTGAATTAAATTGGATGTGCATACCTCCCAGAATAAACTTGATCAATTCCTTTGCCTGATAACCAGGCACCTAGGGAAATGTGAGGACGGGGCGGGGTGGGGTGGGGCCGGGAGGGGCAGAACGTTTGGGGCTCCATAAAGTTATTCTGCGGGGTCCCGGAGGAATTTCAACGAACCAACCAACCAAGAAGAAGAAGGAAAGGAAATAAGTAAGTAAATGAATAAATAAACAAACAAAAAAACAAACAAACAAATAAATAAATACATAAGAACAGCAGCAAAGCGACAGCTGGGAAAGGAAGCAGGATAGTAGCTGTTTGAAGGAAGGGAAGGGGAATATTCGAACATGGAGTCCCTAGGGAGAAGAAGCTGATGTTGTGATGACTAGAAAACGTGGCTCTGCAAGCGCCGCAGGCCGCAGATGAGTGACACGGAGCTGAGGGCAGAGCACAACCTGTGGCACGCAGCCCGTGAAGGAGTGGTGGGCATGTGGAGCACAGGGCCTCCTTTCGTGGAAGGCGCACGTCCCCCTGGGTCTGGCCGGACGAGCTTGTGGGGGAAAGCGAGGGGACCAGGGGAGGGATCTTGGCGCCCAAGGAGCGCGGGTGGCCAATGAGAAGCCCAGCGAGCCAAGAGGGCGGAGCCTGGAAGGGGGCGGTGGGCAGTATATAAAGGCCCGGCGCACGGGCGGGCCGGGCGCAGTACCAGAGATTCGGGAGGTCTTGGAAGAGCAGAATCCTGGGTGCTGGGCAGGCGACCAGCGAGGAGACGAGGAGGATCGCGGAGGCCCCGGGAGGTGGGAGCGGCTTGCGCTGTGCCCAGGACCCGGCTGGGGAACCCCTGCGGGAGCGAAGTCTTGAGAGCTAGCTGGGGAGAGCCGCACCTGAGGGGAGCCACTCCTCGCACCAGCCAGGCAAGGGGATGGAGGAGAAGCGGGTGCTGAGGGTCACGTGGAAGTGCCAGGTCCGCCTGGACATCAACCCGTACCCACACAAGCAGCGGAAAGCTTTGGAGAAACTCTCGGCCTTACCCATGACTCCACGCATCCTGAGGGAGACGGGCATCAGGAAGACCGTGAAGGGCTTGCGCAAACACGCGCTCCTGGGACCCTTGGCGAGGGACTTGGCGGCCCGCTGGAAGAGGCTGGCTCGGCAGGGCCCCGAAGCCCAGTGCGGAAGGCAGGCATCGGCACGACTCCCCGAGGGAGGAGCGGCTGGGCTCCAGGATGCCCCATCGCCCAGGCCCCGGGCAGCACAGGGCGCCAGGCGCTCCCTGGACATGGAAAGGGCCTCCTTCTCCCCACCAGAGGACATGGCGTGCTCCTGTGCTGGGGCAGAACTAGATGAGGCTGCACCCGGGGGAGCCAGAGTGCACTCTAAGACACCCGTCTACTCTGGACGCGGGCAGGGCCGCCACTCCCTACAGGACGCCAGGCGTCCAGCCCAGTGCACGGTGCCGCTCTCGAGCCCCACGCGGGAGGAGCAGGAGGACGAGCAGGAAGCGTGTTCCGCCTTGGAAGCCAGCGGAATGGGGCGGAATCCTGTCGGGTGGCCCTCTCCGGACAAGCACCCGCCCTCGCCGCTCCATGCCCTGGAGAAAAGTCACAAGGAACTCCTTGCCGAGCCGCGTGGCTTACGGAGGCTTCACTGCCACGGAGCCTTGACGGAGGAGAAGCCCCAGGGGCGGGAGACCTGGCGCCAGATCGACCCGAGGCTGCAGGACTCTCCAGAGCAGGGGCTCCCAGCATGGAGCCGCAGCACCCGGGACGCTGCTGAGGCGCAGAGGCCCCAGAGCCTGACATCCCAGGCGATCCTTGCCAACGGCGGGACGCGTCCACCAGGCGGCAGCCTTCTCCCCCAAAGACAGGAGCACTGTGCCGCAGGAGGGGCGGCTGACCCTGGGAAAGCCAGCAGCTGCGGCTCAGTCTCCAGTCCCGCCCCAGTGCCCAAACCAGCCTCTGCTTGTGCCCTGGCCTCTTCACGGGCTCCCTGCGGGCCAGCGCCCAAAGGCGGCAGGGTCAGCACCAAGAAAATCGCCCCACTCATGGCCAAGAGCATAAGAGATTACAAGAAGATGTGCTCCAGGAGATGAGCCCAGCTCAGGAAGCAAGGGACATTGCCCGGGGAAGGAAACTGGGCTCTGCCCTCTGCTGCGCCTTTCCACTGCTGCCGCTGGAAGGGATCCCAAGTCCCTGCCCGGGGCCAAGGGGGCACGCACTGAGGCCGTGGCTCACAGTCTTCCTGCCCAGGAAGTACGGGCTACTCTCCGGGCATTCCAAGGCGTGAAGGCCAGACATATCCCCCGCCTAGGCACGTGGCGGGAGCAAGGGATGCGGACGCCGCCATGAATCCACAGACACAGGGACAGACACAAGGCCACACTGCAACCGTGCTTCCGTGCCCCACGATCCGGTGAATTTGCAACGGGAACTCGCGATCCCTTTTCGCTTAGTTCCATAGCTGTTCAGAGGGCAGGGTCACATCAGGAAATCGAGGATTCCAGTCACCGCGCCCCCTCCTCGCCCTGGAACTCAGTGCAATCACACACAGCCCTCACATTCACATCGCCCTGTCTATCTTCCCCGCTGCCCTGGCCAGCCTGCTCCCTGATGCTTCCAAACTGTGGCCACACAGCAGCACACCCAACCGTGTTTAATTTACAGGCATCTTTTCCACACTATCCCTTAGTTTGTAATGGTAGTTATTCATCTCACTGTCTATTCGTGCATTGGTTGGTTGGTCGGTCGGTTGTTTGGTTGGTTGATTTACTTATTGGTCGCTGGAGCGAGGGTCTCGCCGTGGCCCTGGCTGCCACGGATCTCACAAGACTGTCTGAACCTGGCAGGGAATTCACAAGGATCCTCCCGAGTGCCGGAATTGGAGGCAAGCTGCACAGGCTTCTGGAATCTTTCACATCTGCCCGGCCCCTGCCCCCGCGTGCCTTCATGTGGGTAGTTGGATGATGAATGGGATACTTTCTACCCACAGATAGCAACGTTTCCATTCTACCTGGTCACTGAATTAAATTGGATGTGCATACCTCCCAGAATAAACTTGATCAATTCCTTTGCCTGATAACCAGGCACCTAGGGAAATGTGAGGACGGGGCGGGGTGGGGTGGGGCCGGGAGGGGCAGAGCGTTTGGGGCTCCATAAAGTTATTCTGGGGGTCCCGGAGGAATTTCAACGAACCAACCAACCAAGAAGAAGAAGGAAAGGAAATCAGTAAGTAAATGAATAAATAAATAAAAAACAAACAAACAAATAAATAAATACATAAGAACAGCAGCAAAGCGACAGCTGGGAAAGGAAGCAGGATAGTAGCTGTTTGAAGGAAGGGAAGGGGAATATTCGAACATCGAGTCCCTGGGGGAGAAGAAGCTGATGTTGTGATGACTAGAAAACGTGGCTCTGCAAGCGCCGCAGGCCGCAGATGAGTGACACGGAGCTGAGGGCAGAGCACAACCTGTGGCACGCAGCCCGTGAAGGAGTGGTGGGCATGTGGAGCACAGGGCCTCCTTTCGTGGAAGGCGCACGTCCCCCTGGGTCTGGCCGGACGAGCTTGTGGGGGAAAGCGAGGGGACCAGGGGAGGGATCTTGGCGCCCAAGGAGCGCGGGTGGCCAATGAGAAGCCCAGCGAGCCAAGAGGGCGGAGCCTGGAAGGGGGCGGTGGGCAGTATATAAAGGCCCGGCGCACGGGCGGGCCGGGCGCAGTACCAGAGATTCGGGAGGTCTTGGAAGAGCAGAATCCTGGGTGCTGGGCAGGCGACCAGCGAGGAGACGAGGAGGATCGCGGAGGCCCCGGGAGGTGGGAGCGGCTTGCGCTGTGCCCAGGACCCGGCTGGGGAACCCCTGCGGGAGCGAAGTCTTGAGAGCTAGCTGGGGAGAGCCGCACCTGAGGGGAGCCACTCCTCGCACCAGCCAGGCAAGGGGATGGAGGAGAAGCGGGTGCTGAGGGTCACGTGGAAGTGCCAGGTCCGCCTGGACATCAACCCGTACCCACACAAGCAGCGGAAAGCTTTGGAGAAACTCTCGGCCTTACCCATGACTCCACGCATCCTGAGGGAGACGGGCATCAGGAAGACCGTGAAGGGCTTGCGCAAACACGCGCTCCTGGGACCCTTGGCGAGGGACTTGGCGGCCCGCTGGAAGAGGCTGGCTCGGCAGGGCCCCGAAGCCCAGTGCGGAAGGCAGGCATCGGCACGACTCCCCGAGGGAGGAGCGGCTGGGCTCCAGGATGCCCCATCGCCCAGGCCCCGGGCAGCACAGGGCGCCAGGCGCTCCCTGGACATGGAAAGGGCCTCCTTCTCCCCACCAGAGGACATGGCGTGCTCCTGTGCTGGGGCAGAACTAGATGAGGCTGCACCCGGGGGAGCCAGAGTGCACTCTAAGACACCCGTCTACTCTGGACGCGGGCAGGGCCGCCACTCCCTACAGGACGCCAGGCGTCCAGCCCAGTGCACGGTGCCGCTCTCGAGCCCCACGCGGGAGGAGCAGGAGGACGAGCAGGAAGCGTGTTCCGCCTTGGAAGCCAGCGGAATGGGGCGGAATCCTGTCGGGTGGCCCTCTCCGGACAAGCACCCGCCCTCGCCGCTCCATGCCCTGGAGAAAAGTCACAAGGAACTCCTTGCCGAGCCGCGTGGCTTACGGAGGCTTCACTGCCACGGAGCCTTGACGGAGGAGAAGCCCCAGGGGCGGGAGACCTGGCGCCAGATCGACCCGAGGCTGCAGGACTCTCCAGAGCAGGGGCTCCCAGCATGGAGCCGCAGCACCCGGGACGCTGCTGAGGCGCAGAGGCCCCAGAGCCTGACATCCCAGGCGATCCTTGCCAACGGCGGGACGCGTCCACCAGGCGGCAGCCTTCTCCCCCAAAGACAGGAGCACTGTGCCGCAGGAGGGGCGGCTGACCCTGGGAAAGCCAGCAGCTGCGGCTCAGTCTCCAGTCCCGCCCCAGTGCCCAAACCAGCCTCTGCTTGTGCCCTGGCCTCTTCACGGGCTCCCTGCGGGCCAGCGCCCAAAGGCGGCAGGGTCAGCACCAAGAAAATCGCCCCACTCATGGCCAAGAGCATAAGAGATTACAAGAAGATGTGCTCCAGGAGATGAGCCCAGCTCAGGAAGCAAGGGACATTGCCCGGGGAAGGAAACTGGGCTCTGCCCTCTGCTGCGCCTTTCCACTGCTGCCGCTGGAAGGGATCCCAAGTCCCTGCCCGGGCCAAGGGGGCACGCACTGAGGCCGTGGCTCACAGTCTTCCTGCCCAGGAAGTACGGGCTACTCTCCGGGCATTCCAAGGCGTGAAGGCCAGACATATCCCCCGCCTAGGCACGTGGCGGGAGCAAGGGATGCGGACGCCGCCATGAATCCACAGACACAGGGACAGACACAAGGCCACACTGCAACCGTGCTTCCGTGCCCCACGATCCGGTGAATTTGCAACGGGAACTCGCGATCCCTTTTCGCTTAGTTCCATAGCTGTTCAGAGGGCAGGGTCACATCAGGAAATCGAGGATTCCAGTCACCGCGCCCCCTCCTCGCCCTGGAACTCAGTGCAATCACACACAGCCCTCACATTCACATCGCCCTGTCTATCTTCCCCGCTGCCCTGGCCAGCCTGCTCCCTGATGCTTCCAAACTGTGGCCACACAGCAGCACACCCAACCGTGTTTAATTTACAGGCATCTTTTCCACACTATCCCTTAGTTTGTAATGGTAGTTATTCATCTCACTGTCTATTCGTGCATTGGTTGGTTGGTCGGTCGGTTGTTTGGTTGGTTGATTTACTTATTGGTCGCTGGAGCGAGGGTCTCGCCGTGGCCCTGGCTGCCACGGATCTCACAAGACTGTCTGAACCTGGCAGGGAATTCACAAGGATCCTCCCGAGTGCCGAATTGGAGGCAAGCTGCACAGGCTTCTGGAATCTTTCACATCTGCCCGGCCCCTGCCCCCGCGTGCCTTCATGTGGGTAGTTGGATGATGAATGGGATACTTTCTACCCACAGATAGCAACGTTTCCATTCTACCTGGTCACTGAATTAAATTGGATGTGCATACCTCCCAGAATAAACTTGATCAATTCCTTTGCCTGATAACCAGGCACCTAGGGAAATGTGAGGACGGGGCGGGGTGGGGTGGGGCCGGGAGGGGCAGAGCGTTTGGGCTCCATAAAGTTATTCTGGGTGGTCCCGGAGGAATTTCAACGAACCAACCAACCAAGAAGAAGAAGGAAAGGAAATCAGTAAGTAAATGAATAAATAAATAAACAAACAAACAAACAAATAAATAAATACATAAGAACAGCAGCAAAGCGACAGCTGGGAAAGGAAGCAGGATAGTAGCTGTTTGAAGGAAGGGAAGGGGAATATTCGAACATCGAGTCCCTGGGGAGAAGAAGCTGATGTTGTGATGACTAGAAAACGTGGCTCTGCAAGCGCCGCAGGCCGCAGATGAGTGACACGGAGCTGAGGGCAGAGCACAACCTGTGGCACGCAGCCCGTGAAGGAGTGGTGGGCATGTGGAGCACAGGGCCTCCTTTCGTGGAAGGCGCACGTCCCCCTGGGTCTGGCCGGACGAGCTTGTGGGGGAAAGCGAGGGGACCAGGGGAGGGATCTTGGCGCCCAAGGAGCGCGGGTGGCCAATGAGAAGCCCAGCGAGCCAAGAGGGCGGAGCCTGGAAGGGGGCGGTGGGCAGTATATAAAGGCCCGGCGCACGGGCGGGCCGGGCGCAGTACCAGAGATTCGGGAGGTCTTGGAAGAGCAGAATCCTGGGTGCTGGGCAGGCGACCAGCGAGGAGACGAGGAGGATCGCGGAGGCCCCGGGAGGTGGGAGCGGCTTGCGCTGTGCCCAGGACCCGGCTGGGGAACCCCTGCGGGAGCGAAGTCTTGAGAGCTAGCTGGGGAGAGCCGCACCTGAGGGGAGCCACTCCTCGCACCAGCCAGGCAAGGGGATGGAGGAGAAGCGGGTGCTGAGGGTCACGTGGAAGTGCCAGGTCCGCCTGGACATCAACCCGTACCCACACAAGCAGCGGAAAGCTTTGGAGAAACTCTCGGCCTTACCCATGACTCCACGCATCCTGAGGGAGACGGGCATCAGGAAGACCGTGAAGGGCTTGCGCAAACACGCGCTCCTGGGACCCTTGGCGAGGGACTTGGCGGCCCGCTGGAAGAGGCTGGCTCGGCAGGGCCCCGAAGCCCAGTGCGGAAGGCAGGCATCGGCACGACTCCCCGAGGGAGGAGCGGCTGGGCTCCAGGATGCCCCATCGCCCAGGCCCCGGGCAGCACAGGGCGCCAGGCGCTCCCTGGACATGGAAAGGGCCTCCTTCTCCCCACCAGAGGACATGGCGTGCTCCTGTGCTGGGGCAGAACTAGATGAGGCTGCACCCGGGGGAGCCAGAGTGCACTCTAAGACACCCGTCTACTCTGGACGCGGGCAGGGCCGCCACTCCCTACAGGACGCCAGGCGTCCAGCCCAGTGCACGGTGCCGCTCTCGAGCCCCACGCGGGAGGAGCAGGAGGACGAGCAGGAAGCGTGTTCCGCCTTGGAAGCCAGCGGAATGGGGCGGAATCCTGTCGGGTGGCCCTCTCCGGACAAGCACCCGCCCTCGCCGCTCCATGCCCTGGAGAAAAGTCACAAGGAACTCCTTGCCGAGCCGCGTGGCTTACGGAGGCTTCACTGCCACGGAGCCTTGACGGAGGAGAAGCCCCAGGGGCGGGAGACCTGGCGCCAGATCGACCCGAGGCTGCAGGACTCTCCAGAGCAGGGGCTCCCAGCATGGAGCCGCAGCACCCGGGACGCTGCTGAGGCGCAGAGGCCCCAGAGCCTGACATCCCAGGCGATCCTTGCCAACGGCGGGACGCGTCCACCAGGCGGCAGCCTTCTCCCCCAAAGACAGGAGCACTGTGCCGCAGGAGGGGCGGCTGACCCTGGGAAAGCCAGCAGCTGCGGCTCAGTCTCCAGTCCCGCCCCAGTGCCCAAACCAGCCTCTGCTTGTGCCCTGGCCTCTTCACGGGCTCCCTGCGGGCCAGCGCCCAAAGGCGGCAGGGTCAGCACCAAGAAAATCGCCCCACTCATGGCCAAGAGCATAAGAGATTACAAGAAGATGTGCTCCAGGAGATGAGCCCAGCTCAGGAAGCAAGGGACATTGCCCGGGGAAGGAAACTGGGCTCTGCCCTCTGCTGCGCCTTTCCACTGCTGCCGCTGGAAGGGATCCCAAGTCCCTGCCCGGGCCAAGGGGGCACGCACTGAGGCCGTGGCTCACAGTCTTCCTGCCCAGGAAGTACGGGCTACTCTCCGGGCATTCCAAGGCGTGAAGGCCAGACATATCCCCCGCCTAGGCACGTGGCGGGAGCAAGGGATGCGGACGCCGCCATGAATCCACAGACACAGGGACAGACACAAGGCCACACTGCAACCGTGCTTCCGTGCCCCACGATCCGGTGAATTTGCAACGGGAACTCGCGATCCCTTTTCGCTTAGTTCCATAGCTGTTCAGAGGGCAGGGTCACATCAGGAAATCGAGGATTCCAGTCACCGCGCCCCCTCCTCGCCCTGGAACTCAGTGCAATCACACACAGCCCTCACATTCACATCGCCCTGTCTATCTTCCCCGCTGCCCTGGCCAGCCTGCTCCCTGATGCTTCCAAACTGTGGCCACACAGCAGCACACCCAACCGTGTTTAATTTACAGGCATCTTTTCCACACTATCCCTTAGTTTGTAATGGTAGTTATTCATCTCACTGTCTATTCGTGCATTGGTTGGTTGGTCGGTCGGTTGTTTGGTTGGTTGATTTACTTATTGGTCGCTGGAGCGAGGGTCTCGCCGTGGCCCTGGCTGCCACGGATCTCACAAGACTGTCTGAACCTGGCAGGGAATTCACAAGGATCCTCCCGAGTGCCGGAATTGGAGGCAAGCTGCACAGGCTTCTGGAATCTTTCACATCTGCCCGGCCCCTGCCCCCGCGTGCCTTCATGTGGGTAGTTGGATGATGAATGGGATACTTTCTACCCACAGATAGCAACGTTTCCATTCTACCTGGTCACTGAATTAAATTGGATGTGCATACCTCCCAGAATAAACTTGATCAATTCCTTTGCCTGATAACCAGGCACCTAGGGAAATGTGAGGACGGGGCGGGGTGGGGTGGGGCCGGGAGGGGCAGAGCGTTTGGGGCTCCATAAAGTTATTCTGGGGGTCCCGGAGGAATTTCAACGAACCAACCAACCAAGAAGAAGAAGGAAAGGAAATCAGTAAGTAAATGAATAAATAAATAAACAAACAAACAAACAAATAAATAAATACATAAGAACAGCAGCAAAGCGACAGCTGGGAAAGGAAGCAGGATAGTAGCTGTTTGAAGGAAGGGAAGGGGAATATTCGAACATCGAGTCCCTGGGGGAGAAGAAGCTGATGTTGTGATGACTAGAAAACGTGGCTCTGCAAGCGCCGCAGGCCGCAGATGAGTGACACGGAGCTGAGGGCAGAGCACAACCTGTGGCACGCAGCCCGTGAAGGAGTGGTGGGCATGTGGAGCACAGGGCCTCCTTTCGTGGAAGGCGCACGTCCCCCTGGGTCTGGCCGGACGAGCTTGTGGGGGAAAGCGAGGGGACCAGGGGAGGGATCTTGGCGCCCAAGGAGCGCGGGTGGCCAATGAGAAGCCCAGCGAGCCAAGAGGGCGGAGCCTGGAAGGGGGCGGTGGGCAGTATATAAAGGCCCGGCGCACGGGCGGGCCGGGCGCAGTACCAGAGATTCGGGAGGTCTTGGAAGAGCAGAATCCTGGGTGCTGGGCAGGCGACCAGCGAGGAGACGAGGAGGATCGCGGAGGCCCCGGGAGGTGGGAGCGGCTTGCGCTGTGCCCAGGACCCGGCTGGGGAACCCCTGCGGGAGCGAAGTCTTGAGAGCTAGCTGGGGAGAGCCGCACCTGAGGGGAGCCACTCCTCGCACCAGCCAGGCAAGGGGATGGAGGAGAAGCGGGTGCTGAGGGTCACGTGGAAGTGCCAGGTCCGCCTGGACATCAACCCGTACCCACACAAGCAGCGGAAAGCTTTGGAGAAACTCTCGGCCTTACCCATGACTCCACGCATCCTGAGGGAGACGGGCATCAGGAAGACCGTGAAGGGCTTGCGCAAACACGCGCTCCTGGGACCCTTGGCGAGGGACTTGGCGGCCCGCTGGAAGAGGCTGGCTCGGCAGGGCCCCGAAGCCCAGTGCGGAAGGCAGGCATCGGCACGACTCCCCGAGGGAGGAGCGGCTGGGCTCCAGGATGCCCCATCGCCCAGGCCCCGGGCAGCACAGGGCGCCAGGCGCTCCCTGGACATGGAAAGGGCCTCCTTCTCCCCACCAGAGGACATGGCGTGCTCCTGTGCTGGGGCAGAACTAGATGAGGCTGCACCCGGGGGAGCCAGAGTGCACTCTAAGACACCCGTCTACTCTGGACGCGGGCAGGGCCGCCACTCCCTACAGGACGCCAGGCGTCCAGCCCAGTGCACGGTGCCGCTCTCGAGCCCCACGCGGGAGGAGCAGGAGGACGAGCAGGAAGCGTGTTCCGCCTTGGAAGCCAGCGGAATGGGGCGGAATCCTGTCGGGTGGCCCTCTCCGGACAAGCACCCGCCCTCGCCGCTCCATGCCCTGGAGAAAAGTCACAAGGAACTCCTTGCCGAGCCGCGTGGCTTACGGAGGCTTCACTGCCACGGAGCCTTGACGGAGGAGAAGCCCCAGGGGCGGGAGACCTGGCGCCAGATCGACCCGAGGCTGCAGGACTCTCCAGAGCAGGGGCTCCCAGCATGGAGCCGCAGCACCCGGGACGCTGCTGAGGCGCAGAGGCCCCAGAGCCTGACATCCCAGGCGATCCTTGCCAACGGCGGGACGCGTCCACCAGGCGGCAGCCTTCTCCCCCAAAGACAGGAGCACTGTGCCGCAGGAGGGGCGGCTGACCCTGGGAAAGCCAGCAGCTGCGGCTCAGTCTCCAGTCCCGCCCCAGTGCCCAAACCAGCCTCTGCTTGTGCCCTGGCCTCTTCACGGGCTCCCTGCGGGCCAGCGCCCAAAGGCGGCAGGGTCAGCACCAAGAAAATCGCCCCACTCATGGCCAAGAGCATAAGAGATTACAAGAAGATGTGCTCCAGGAGATGAGCCCAGCTCAGGAAGCAAGGGACATTGCCCGGGGAAGGAAACTGGGCTCTGCCCTCTGCTGCGCCTTTCCACTGCTGCCGCTGGAAGGGATCCCAAGTCCCTGCCCGGGCCAAGGGGGCACGCACTGAGGCCGTGGCTCACAGTCTTCCTGCCCAGGAAGTACGGGCTACTCTCCGGGCATTCCAAGGCGTGAAGGCCAGACATATCCCCCGCCTAGGCACGTGGCGGGAGCAAGGGATGCGGACGCCGCCATGAATCCACAGACACAGGGACAGACACAAGGCCACACTGCAACCGTGCTTCCGTGCCCCACGATCCGGTGAATTTGCAACGGGAACTCGCGATCCCTTTTCGCTTAGTTCCATAGCTGTTCAGAGGGCAGGGTCACATCAGGAAATCGAGGATTCCAGTCACCGCGCCCCCTCCTCGCCCTGGAACTCAGTGCAATCACACACAGCCCTCACATTCACATCGCCCTGTCTATCTTCCCCGCTGCCCTGGCCAGCCTGCTCCCTGATGCTTCCAAACTGTGGCCACACAGCAGCACACCCAACCGTGTTTAATTTACAGGCATCTTTTCCACACTATCCCTTAGTTTGTAATGGTAGTTATTCATCTCACTGTCTATTCGTGCATTGGTTGGTTGGTCGGTCGGTTGTTTGGTTGGTTGATTTACTTATTGGTCGCTGGAGCGAGGGTCTCGCCGTGGCCCTGGCTGCCACGGATCTCACAAGACTGTCTGAACCTGGCAGGGAATTCACAAGGATCCTCCCGAGTGCCGGAATTGGAGGCAAGCTGCACAGGCTTCTGGAATCTTTCACATCTGCCCGGCCCCTGCCCCCGCGTGCCTTCATGTGGGTAGTTGGATGATGAATGGGATACTTTCTACCCACAGATAGCAACGTTTCCATTCTACCTGGTCACTGAATTAAATTGGATGTGCATACCTCCCAGAATAAACTTGATCAATTCCTTTGCCTGATAACCAGGCACCTAGGGAAATGTGAGGACGGGGCGGGGTGGGGTGGGGCCGGGAGGGGCAGAGCGTTTGGGGCTCCATAAAGTTATTCTGGGGGTCCCGGAGGAATTTCAACGAACCAACCAACCAAGAAGAAGAAGGAAAGGAAATCAGTAAGTAAATGAATAAATAAATAAATAAACAAACAAACAAATAAATAAATACATAAGAACAGCAGCAAAGCGACAGCTGGGAAAGGAAGCAGGATAGTAGCTGTTTGAAGGAAGGGAAGGGGAATATTCGAACATCGAGTCCCTGGGGGAGAAGAAGCTGATGTTGTGATGACTAGAAAACGTGGCTCTGCAAGCGCCGCAGGCCGCAGATGAGTGACACGGAGCTGAGGGCAGAGCACAACCTGTGGCACGCAGCCCGTGAAGGAGTGGTGGGCATGTGGAGCACAGGGCCTCCTTTCGTGGAAGGCGCACGTCCCCCTGGGTCTGGCCGGACGAGCTTGTGGGGGAAAGCGAGGGGACCAGGGGAGGGATCTTGGCGCCCAAGGAGCGCGGGTGGCCAATGAGAAGCCCAGCGAGCCAAGAGGGCGGAGCCTGGAAGGGGGCGGTGGGCAGTATATAAAGGCCCGGCGCACGGGCGGGCCGGGCGCAGTACCAGAGATTCGGGAGGTCTTGGAAGAGCAGAATCCTGGGTGCTGGGCAGGCGACCAGCGAGGAGACGAGGAGGATCGCGGAGGCCCCGGGAGGTGGGAGCGGCTTGCGCTGTGCCCAGGACCCGGCTGGGGAACCCCTGCGGGAGCGAAGTCTTGAGAGCTAGCTGGGGAGAGCCGCACCTGAGGGGAGCCACTCCTCGCACCAGCCAGGCAAGGGGATGGAGGAGAAGCGGGTGCTGAGGGTCACGTGGAAGTGCCAGGTCCGCCTGGACATCAACCCGTACCCACACAAGCAGCGGAAAGCTTTGGAGAAACTCTCGGCCTTACCCATGACTCCACGCATCCTGAGGGAGACGGGCATCAGGAAGACCGTGAAGGGCTTGCGCAAACACGCGCTCCTGGGACCCTTGGCGAGGGACTTGGCGGCCCGCTGGAAGAGGCTGGCTCGGCAGGGCCCCGAAGCCCAGTGCGGAAGGCAGGCATCGGCACGACTCCCCGAGGGAGGAGCGGCTGGGCTCCAGGATGCCCCATCGCCCAGGCCCCGGGCAGCACAGGGCGCCAGGCGCTCCCTGGACATGGAAAGGGCCTCCTTCTCCCCACCAGAGGACATGGCGTGCTCCTGTGCTGGGGCAGAACTAGATGAGGCTGCACCCGGGGGAGCCAGAGTGCACTCTAAGACACCCGTCTACTCTGGACGCGGGCAGGGCCGCCACTCCCTACAGGACGCCAGGCGTCCAGCCCAGTGCACGGTGCCGCTCTCGAGCCCCACGCGGGAGGAGCAGGAGGACGAGCAGGAAGCGTGTTCCGCCTTGGAAGCCAGCGGAATGGGGCGGAATCCTGTCGGGTGGCCCTCTCCGGACAAGCACCCGCCCTCGCCGCTCCATGCCCTGGAGAAAAGTCACAAGGAACTCCTTGCCGAGCCGCGTGGCTTACGGAGGCTTCACTGCCACGGAGCCTTGACGGAGGAGAAGCCCCAGGGGCGGGAGACCTGGCGCCAGATCGACCCGAGGCTGCAGGACTCTCCAGAGCAGGGGCTCCCAGCATGGAGCCGCAGCACCCGGGACGCTGCTGAGGCGCAGAGGCCCCAGAGCCTGACATCCCAGGCGATCCTTGCCAACGGCGGGACGCGTCCACCAGGCGGCAGCCTTCTCCCCCAAAGACAGGAGCACTGTGCCGCAGGAGGGGCGGCTGACCCTGGGAAAGCCAGCAGCTGCGGCTCAGTCTCCAGTCCCGCCCCAGTGCCCAAACCAGCCTCTGCTTGTGCCCTGGCCTCTTCACGGGCTCCCTGCGGGCCAGCGCCCAAAGGCGGCAGGGTCAGCACCAAGAAAATCGCCCCACTCATGGCCAAGAGCATAAGAGATTACAAGAAGATGTGCTCCAGGAGATGAGCCCAGCTCAGGAAGCAAGGGACATTGCCCGGGGAAGGAAACTGGGCTCTGCCCTCTGCTGCGCCTTTCCACTGCTGCCGCTGGAAGGGATCCCAAGTCCCTGCCCGGGCCAAGGGGGCACGCACTGAGGCCGTGGCTCACAGTCTTCCTGCCCAGGAAGTACGGGCTACTCTCCGGGCATTCCAAGGCGTGAAGGCCAGACATATCCCCCGCCTAGGCACGTGGCGGGAGCAAGGGATGCGGACGCCGCCATGAATCCACAGACACAGGGACAGACACAAGGCCACACTGCAACCGTGCTTCCGTGCCCCACGATCCGGTGAATTTGCAACGGGAACTCGCGATCCCTTTTCGCTTAGTTCCATAGCTGTTCAGAGGGCAGGGTCACATCAGGAAATCGAGGATTCCAGTCACCGCGCCCCCTCCTCGCCCTGGAACTCAGTGCAATCACACACAGCCCTCACATTCACATCGCCCTGTCTATCTTCCCCGCTGCCCTGGCCAGCCTGCTCCCTGATGCTTCCAAACTGTGGCCACACAGCAGCACACCCAACCGTGTTTAATTTACAGGCATCTTTTCCACACTATCCCTTAGTTTGTAATGGTAGTTATTCATCTCACTGTCTATTCGTGCATTGGTTGGTTGGTCGGTCGGTTGTTTGGTTGGTTGATTTACTTATTGGTCGCTGGAGCGAGGGTCTCGCCGTGGCCCTGGCTGCCACGGATCTCACAAGACTGTCTGAACCTGGCAGGGAATTCACAAGGATCCTCCCGAGTGCCGGAATTGGAGGCAAGCTGCACAGGCTTCTGGAATCTTTCACATCTGCCCGGCCCCTGCCCCCGCGTGCCTTCATGTGGGTAGTTGGATGATGAATGGGATACTTTCTACCCACAGATAGCAACGTTTCCATTCTACCTGGTCACTGAATTAAATTGGATGTGCATACCTCCCAGAATAAACTTGATCAATTCCTTTGCCTGATAACCAGGCACCTAGGGAAATGTGAGGACGGGGCGGGGTGGGGTGGGGCCGGGAGGGGCAGAGCGTTTGGGGCTCCATAAAGTTATTCTGGGGGTCCCGGAGGAATTTCAACGAACCAACCAACCAAGAAGAAGAAGGAAAGGAAATCAGTAAGTAAATGAATAAATAAATAAACAAACAAACAAACAAATAAATAAATACATAAGAACAGCAGCAAAGCGACAGCTGGGAAAGGAAGCAGGATAGTAGCTGTTTGAAGGAAGGGAAGGGGAATATTCGAACATCGAGTCCCTGGGGGAGAAGAAGCTGATGTTGTGATGACTAGAAAACGTGGCTCTGCAAGCGCCGCAGGCCGCAGATGAGTGACACGGAGCTGAGGGCAGAGCACAACCTGTGGCACGCAGCCCGTGAAGGAGTGGTGGGCATGTGGAGCACAGGGCCTCCTTTCGTGGAAGGCGCACGTCCCCCTGGGTCTGGCCGGACGAGCTTGTGGGGGAAAGCGAGGGGACCAGGGGAGGGATCTTGGCGCCCAAGGAGCGCGGGTGGCCAATGAGAAGCCCAGCGAGCCAAGAGGGCGGAGCCTGGAAGGGGGCGGTGGGCAGTATATAAAGGCCCGGCGCACGGGCGGGCCGGGCGCAGTACCAGAGATTCGGGAGGTCTTGGAAGAGCAGAATCCTGGGTGCTGGGCAGGCGACCAGCGAGGAGACGAGGAGGATCGCGGAGGCCCCGGGAGGTGGGAGCGGCTTGCGCTGTGCCCAGGACCCGGCTGGGGAACCCCTGCGGGAGCGAAGTCTTGAGAGCTAGCTGGGGAGAGCCGCACCTGAGGGGAGCCACTCCTCGCACCAGCCAGGCAAGGGGATGGAGGAGAAGCGGGTGCTGAGGGTCACGTGGAAGTGCCAGGTCCGCCTGGACATCAACCCGTACCCACACAAGCAGCGGAAAGCTTTGGAGAAACTCTCGGCCTTACCCATGACTCCACGCATCCTGAGGGAGACGGGCATCAGGAAGACCGTGAAGGGCTTGCGCAAACACGCGCTCCTGGGACCCTTGGCGAGGGACTTGGCGGCCCGCTGGAAGAGGCTGGCTCGGCAGGGCCCCGAAGCCCAGTGCGGAAGGCAGGCATCGGCACGACTCCCCGAGGGAGGAGCGGCTGGGCTCCAGGATGCCCCATCGCCCAGGCCCCGGGCAGCACAGGGCGCCAGGCGCTCCCTGGACATGGAAAGGGCCTCCTTCTCCCCACCAGAGGACATGGCGTGCTCCTGTGCTGGGGCAGAACTAGATGAGGCTGCACCCGGGGGAGCCAGAGTGCACTCTAAGACACCCGTCTACTCTGGACGCGGGCAGGGCCGCCACTCCCTACAGGACGCCAGGCGTCCAGCCCAGTGCACGGTGCCGCTCTCGAGCCCCACGCGGGAGGAGCAGGAGGACGAGCAGGAAGCGTGTTCCGCCTTGGAAGCCAGCGGAATGGGGCGGAATCCTGTCGGGTGGCCCTCTCCGGACAAGCACCCGCCCTCGCCGCTCCATGCCCTGGAGAAAAGTCACAAGGAACTCCTTGCCGAGCCGCGTGGCTTACGGAGGCTTCACTGCCACGGAGCCTTGACGGAGGAGAAGCCCCAGGGGCGGGAGACCTGGCGCCAGATCGACCCGAGGCTGCAGGACTCTCCAGAGCAGGGGCTCCCAGCATGGAGCCGCAGCACCCGGGACGCTGCTGAGGCGCAGAGGCCCCAGAGCCTGACATCCCAGGCGATCCTTGCCAACGGCGGGACGCGTCCACCAGGCGGCAGCC
>CM070791.1:5995365-6008536 GCA_036346955.1 Dipus sagitta | reverse complement strand
TCCAGGAGATGCTTGCTGGATATGTAAGGTATCTTGCGTAGATTCAGGTTAGGTGCTGTAGATGAGTGAGACTATGTGGCGATTTTTTCTCTGTGATTGCGTAAGTTCACTGAGAATGATCTGTTCCAGGTTCAACCATTTTTCCTCAAATTTCATTGTGTCATTTTTTCTTACTGCTGTATACAATTCCATTGTGTAGATATACCACATCTTAGTTATCCATTCTTCTAGTGATGGACAGCTGGGTTGATTCCAGCTCTTAGCTATTACAAATTGATCCACTACAAACATGGTTGAGCAAATCTCTCTAGCCTGTGCTTTGAAGGTTTTAGGGTAGATGCCCAGTAAGGGAATAACTGGGTGTGTTGGTATCTCTATAATCAGCTTTTTCAGAAGTCTCCATATTGCTTTCCAAACCTGTTGTACCATCCTACATTCCACCAACAATGGATGAGTGTTCCTACTTCTCCACACCCTCGCCAGCATTATTTTTATTTGATTTTTTGATGTTGGCTATCCTTATTGGGGTAAGGTGGAATCTCATAGTTGTCTTAATATGCCCTTCTCTGATGATTAGGGATGATGAACATTTTCTTAAATGTATGTTTGCATTTGTATTTCTTCCCCTGTGAACTGCCTGTTCAGCTCTTTGCCCCATTTTGTGAGTTGGGTGTTTGACTTCTGACTGTGTAGATTTTTGAGTTCCTTGTAGATTCTAGAGATTAAGCCTCTATCAGTTGGATAACCCACAAATATTTCTTCCCATTCTGTATGTAATCTATTGACTTTGCTTCTTGTGTGCTTGTCTGTAAAGATACTCTTCATCTTCATGTCATCCCATTGGTTGAGTGACAGTTTAAGTTCGTGAGCTACTGGGGTTTGTTAGGAAGGTCTTTTTCCATTCCTATATCATGGAAAGTACTTCCTAAATTTTCCTCCAGTACTATTAGAGTTTCTGGTCTTACATGGAGGTCTTTGATCCATTTGGACTTCAGTGTAGTGCATGGTGAAATGTGTGGATCAAATTTCAGTTTTTTGCAAACGGTTATCCATTTTCGTCCAGCACCATTTGTTGAGGATGCTGTCTTTTTTCCAGCCTATGTTGTTAGGGCCTTTGTCAAATATCAAGTTGCTATAGTTGCTTGACCCAACGTCCAGGTCCTCAATTCTATTCCATTGGTCTATACTCCTGCTTTTTGGCCAATACCATGCTGTTTTTATTACGATGTCTTTCTAATATAGCTTTAGATCAGGTATGGTGATACCTCCAGAGGTATTTCTTTTGCTGAGGATATGTATGGATATGCAAGGACTTATGCATTTCCATATGAAATGTGAGATCATTTTTTCTATCTCTGTGAAGAACACTGTAGGGATTTTAATTGGACTTGCATTAAATCTGTATATTGCCTTTGGTAGGATTGTCATCTTCACAATGTTAATTCTGCCTATCTAGAAACATGGGAGGTTTTTCCATTTTCTCAAGTCCTCCTCAATTTCTTTTCTGAGTGTTTTTATGTTTTCATTGTATAGATCTTTCACTTCCTTGGTTAACGTTATTTCAAAGTATTTTTGTGTTGCTATTGAAAAAGGGACGATGTCCCTTATTTCTTTCTCTGTATCTTTGTCATTTGCATAAAGGAAGGCTACTGATTTTTGTGCATTGGTTTTGTATCCTGCTACTTTGCTATAGGAGTTGATCACCTTCAGGAGTTTTGGGATGGAGTCTCTCCGGTCTCTTACATATACAATCATGTCATCAGTGAATAAAGCTAACTTAACTTCTTCCTTTCCCTTTTATTTGTAATCCCTTTTATTTTTTCTCCTGTCTTATTGCTTGAGGTAGGACTTCCAGTACTATATTGAAAAGCAGAGGTGAGAGTGGACAACCCTGTCTTGTTCCTCATCTTAATGGGAATTCCTCCAGTCTCTCTTCATTAAAAATTATTTGGTCCTTTGCAGCTTTGTATATTGACTTTATTATGTTAAGATATGAACCACCCATGCCAATTCTCTCCAATGTTTTGATCATGAAGTGATGTTGTATCTTGTCAAAGGCCTTACCTGCATCTATCGAAATGATCTTGTGGTTTTTATGTTTAACGTTTTTATGTGGTGTATTACATTGACAGATTTATGTATGTTGAACCACCCCTGTGTTCCTGGAATGAATCCCACTTGGTCAAGGTCGATAATGCTTTTGATGTGTTGGATTCAGTTTGCGAGGATTTTGTTTGGGATCTTTGCATCTAAATTCATCAAGGAAATAGGACGGTAGTTTTCTTTTCTTGTGGCATCTCTGCCTAGTTTTGGAATTAGGGTGATGCTAGCTTCATAAAAGGAGTTGGGTAGCTTTCCCTGTTCTCCAATTGTTTGGCAGAGTTTGAGGAAGATTAGTTTGAATTCTTCCATGAAGGTTTGATAGAATTCAGCTGAGAAGCCATTTGGTCCTGGACTGTTTTTCTTGGGGGAAGGTTTTTTTATTACTTTTTTAATATCCATGAGTGTTAGGGGTTGATTGAGGTGATTAATCTGCTCTGTGTTTAGCTTTGTTGTATGGTATGCGTCCAGGAATTTATCCATCTCCTCCACATTATCCAGTTTTGTTGAGTAGAGGTTTATGAAATAAGTCCTTATGATTCTCCCAATTTCACTTATGTGTGTTGTGATCTCTCCTTTTCATTTTGAATTTTGTTAATTTGAAGCTTCTCCTTTTTTTCTTCATCAGATTGGCCAGGGGTTTGTAAATCTTATTTTTTCAAAGAACCAGCTCTCTGTTTTATCAATTGTCTTAATTGTTTCCTTGGTTTCCAATTCATTGATTTCTGCTCTGATTTTAATTATTTCCTTCCTTCTGGTGACCTTTGCGTTGGATTTTTATGGTTTTTCCAGTGCCTTTTGGTGGATGGTTAGGTTATTGATTTGAGACCTTTCTGTCTTTTTTATGAAGGCATTGAGTGCTATGAATTTTCCCCTGAGGACTGCCTTCATGTGTCCCATAAGTATTGGTACGATGTGTTCTCATTGTCATTCAATTCCAAAAATTTTGCAATTACATTTTTTTTATTTCATCCACTATCCATTTATTCTTTAAAAGTGTGATGTTCAGTTTGCAGGTGCCATTGGGATTCTTGGTGGGTCTTTTATTGTTGATTTCTAGCAATATAGAATTGTGATCTGATATCTGGCAGGGAATTATTTCAATCTTCCTAAATATTTGGAGGCAGTCTTTGTGACCCAGTATATGGTCTATTTTAGAGAATGTTCCATGGGCTGCTGAGAAGAATGTGTAGTCTGTGGATTTGGGATGGAAAGTTCTGTAGGTGTCCGTTAGGTCTAAGTGATCTATGATTTGGTTGAGCTCTCTTACTTCCCTGTTGAGTTTCTGTTTGGATGCTCTGTCTATTACTGATAATGGTGTATTAAAGTCCCCAGCTATGATGGCGTTCATGGTTGTTTCTGTTTTATTCTCAAATACGTTTTGTTTTATGAACTGTGGTGCCCCTGCGTTTGGTGCATACAGATTTATGATTGTAATATCATCTTGATGGATCATTCCCTTGATAAGTAGGAAGTGGCCTTCTTTGTCTTTCTTTATTATTTTTGGTTTGAAGTCTATTTTATCCGATATTAATATAACTACGCCTGCTTGTTTCTTATTCCCATTTGCTTGGAATACTGTTTTCCACCCTTTCACCCTGAGGAGATGTCTGTCTTTAATGGTGAGATGGGTTTCTTGAAGGCAACAGATTGAGGGGTCTAATTTTTTGATCCATCCTGTTAGCTTGTATCTCTTGATGGGTGAATTAAGGCCATTAATATTTAGGGTAATGACTGTGAGATTTGATTTGATCCCTGCCATATTGTGATGGTAAATGTGGGTAGGTGTTTTCATGGACTTTGAAGTTTTTTGTGCCTACTCTTACTTTGGTTGTTTTGATCTGCTTCTTGTAGGCAATTGAGTTTCACTATTTTTTTCCTCTCTGTGGAGAATTTCCTGAAATACTCTTTGTAGGTTTGGTTTTGTGTTCATATAATTGTAAAGCTGAGTTTTTTCGTGGAATGTTTTTCTTCCACCATCTATTATGAGGGATACTTTTGCTGGGTAGAGTAGTTTGGGTTGGAAGCCATAGGTTTTTAGACTTTGCAGTGTTTCATTCCAGGCCCTTCTAGCTCTCAGGCTTTCCATTTAGAAGTCTGAAGTAATTCTGATGGGGTTGCCTTTGAAGGTGGTGTGCTGTTTTTCCCTAGCGGCTTTTAGGATTTTCTCTTTGTTGTCAGTGTTTAGAGTCTTAATGACAATGTGTCTTGGAGAGTTTCTCCTTTGGTCCAGTCTGTTTGGAGTTCTGTTGGCTTCTTGTATCTTGATGGGCCTTTCTTTTAAGAGACTGGGGAAGTCTTCTTCAATTTATTTTGTTAAATAAGTTCTCCATACCTTTGGTCTGAATTTCTTCTCCTTCTGGTATTCCAATGATCCTGATATTAGGACATTTAAATGTATCCCACAATTCCCTCATGTTCTGTTCACCGGAAAATTTGAACTTACTGAAATTTTTGAACTCTCTTTTACTGTTTCTTCCATCTTGTCTTCCAGATCAGATTTCTCTTCTCCACTTGGCTGACTCTATTCTTGAGAGCTTCTAGAGAGTTTTGGACTTGTTCAATTAAGCTTGCATTTTCTACTACTTTTCTATGTATAATTTCCATCCCTCTGTCAAGCTCCCTTTTCACATCATTTTTTGATTTTCTTGATGATTCTTGGAATTCATCCTTGCATTTCTTTATGTCTTCACTTAGCATGGCCAGATGATTTTTAAGGTATGCTTTTCTTTCACTCTCCCTCAAATCTCTTAACTCTCTTTGAACTCCTTCCAATTTCTCATCCATTAATTCTAGTTTAGTGATGGCAGCATCCACACGATTATCGATCCTTTGTTACTTTCCTGCAAGTTCTACCAGTAGGTTGGTCTGGGTTGCATTGCTCATAGCTTCAATTTGGTGTTCTGACCCTAATGGTTCTTCTATGTTTTCATTAGATGTATTCATTGTAGGACTGGGTGATCTAACTGGATTTTCTTGCATTTGATTTTTCATGCTATTTCTTTTGTGCTGTGTTCTGCCCATGACAGTGTATGGGCATGTAGGTGGGCGTATCAGCCTGGGCTCAAGCACAATGGGAATCTGAGGCAGCCTGGGGCACTTGCCAAGCAGCCTGGGCTTTGGCTCTCATTTGCCAAAGCCGCCTATCTACTGCCTGGCAGGGGCACCAAAGTTGCCTGAATTCTCAAGCGGTAATGTGCCAAAGCTGCCTGTGTTCAAGCTAGGAGTGACTCTGAGGCACCAAGTACTGAAGCAGCCCAAACTCTGGCTGGGAACACTGGGACCCGGAAGCAGTCTGTGCTCCCCTGCCACAGGACAATGGTGGATGGCTGGCGTGGCAGACAGGTAGGGGATGGCACCTGTGCTGGAGCAAGCGAGATGCACAGTCAGATCTTGTGTGGCAGTTGCTGTGGGACTGGGCTCACTCAGTAAGTGGGTGAGTGTACGAGTGCGTGGAGCAGGCTAAGCTTCTGCATGCAGGGATCCATTGGTGCACAGTGGCAGCAGCCGCAGTGGTGCCAGCGGCAGATGCTGCGCTGTGGACAAGGCACTTATTTGGGTGGGAGGGGTGAACTACCCGCCCATGAGTGGGTCCGGGATTCCCTGTTTCCCCTTCCTCTGTGTCCTCCCACTGACAATCTATTGGAGATTTCTCTCCCCTAAAAGCCCCAATGAAACCTTAATATCTTGCCTTTCTTTCCCCAGGATTTGCAGTGCAGGTAGGCAGTTGCCATCTTGGCTGGAAGTCCTCATGCTTTATTTTATTGATGCCAATATTTTTACTTTTGGTAAAATTCCCATGAGTTAAAAAGAAGTATTTTATTTTTGTTTCTTTATTTCAGAGGGAGGAAGGTAGAGTGAGAGAAAATGGGCATTCCAAGTCCTTCAGCCAATGCAAACAAACTCCAGACTGATGTGCCACCTTGTGCATCTGGCTTTCATCGGTCATGGGGAGTTGAATCTGGGTCCTTTGGCTTTGCACGCAAGCACCTTAACTGCTTAACCATGTCTCCAGCCCTCGCCTGATTTTTTTTAAATTCTTTATTTTATTTTATTTATTTATGTGAGAGAGAGAGAGAGAGAGAGACAGAGACAGAGACAGTTAATGGGCATGCAAGGGCCTCCAGGCACTGCAAGCAAATTCCAGATGCATGTGCCACTTTGTGCATCTGGCTTACATGGGTCTTAGGGGAATCAAACATGGATCCTTACAAGGCATTGTGGGCGAGTGCCTAAAGCACTAAGCCATCTCCCTAGCTCTCCCCTTATTTTTTATTAGTATATTTTTCATCCGTTTAATCATGTTGCTAGCCAGACCTATAAAAGCCTGCCAACATCTGAGACTGAAAGTAGTAATGTTGTATGGTAATAAAAATAACTAATTCCATTTTAACTTATTACGTCTTTGCCTGTGTGTAGGTGGTGTGACTGTGTTCATGCTCCAATGGCTGGGAAAAATGGATATGAAGATTCATCTGCATGTCAACATGAATAACTTCTTCAACTACCTCCAAATTTATACTTAAGACATATTTGTGTGCCTGTTTGTGTGCATGTGTGAATATGTGTGTGTGTGAGTGTGTGTATTTGTGAGAGTATCTTAGGAACTGAACATGTGCCAACAGATTTTGCAAGAGAGCACACTTAAACCACTAAACCATCTTTTCAGCTCTGAGAAAGGTTTTCTTGAAGGAGGTTCAGGGTCACTGATTTGATTGAACTACTTAGCCAGCAAGCTGATTTAAAGTGCCTGATTTCAAATTCTCAGGGTCGTGGCTAAAGGCTGGTGCCATTCATCCTGAAAATCACATAGGGGCTGGGGAGCTAAATGCTGTCCCTAATGCTCGATGATGAACACTTTGCTGACTGAACCTTCTATCTTACTAGAGCCCCATTTAAGTTTAAGTCATGATTAATGTAGTATTTCTGTGGGAAAGGTTTTTTTTTTTTTTTTTTTTATTCTGCTTTGCTTTTTGGAACATCAGAGATTGCCTACTGGAGAGGTAATACTTCTGCATGATTGCATTCAGTTATTAACTATGCCATGTGTATCATATAAGACTATCTTATTATATGCTATAAAACGCATCTAGTCTGCCATTGACGAGAATCGTTTTTATATGAAACAGAAGACAGGGCAGAAGCAGCAGAATTCATACTGATTAACTTTTGTGTTACAAACCATATAGGATAGAAAACAAAAGAATTACTGTAACATTGTAACATGTGTGAGATGTGTTTTCTTCCCATGAGTCATGGGGAGTTGAATATGGGACCTTTGGCTTTGCAGGAAAGCACCTTAACTCCTAAACCACCTCTCCAGCGCTTGCCAGGTTTTTGAAAAAAAAATACATTCTTTTTAGTTGCTTTTTTTTATTATTATTATGTATTTATTTTTTTTAACAGTCGGTTTGGTACCATTATTAGGCTCATCCGGTACCTACCCCCTCCCCTTGGCCCCTGCTTGTTCAGGTATATGGGTCATGCATTGTGGAGTTAGCCCACAGTTATGGGTAAGCTAAATGTCTCTGCATCTCATGACCCAACATGTGGCTCTGACATTCTTTCCGGCCCCTCTTCCGCAAAATTTCCCTGAGCCATGTTGGGTTCATTTTTGGTCTGCTTCACTGATGAGGTGTTGGGGGCCTCTGAGGCTCTGGCTCTCTGATTTGGTAGGAGTTGATTTTTCTCTGTGCTCATCTCCTTCCCCCTTGTGCTGGTATCCGGTTCATCAAGAAAACAGCCCCCTTGCTTGTTTCTCCAATTTTTCATACTTTCAGCCGGGGCCCTTTTGAGGTATGATGGGGTGGCTCTCTCCTTAGGATCTACATCTATCTGAAAAAGAGAAGGAGATTCTCCAACAGAGAGTAAGTTAGCATCAGGACAAATGAGATAACCTTTTTTTTTTTTTAATAGAGAATTTAATAGGTGTAGGCCCTCTGTAGCCCGCAATTGATGGTACCTTGATATTGGAGAGTGGCCTTGTGTTTGGATATGGTTCTGACTTGTTTCCCAGCTCCAGCTATGGGTCCCATACCAGTGAGGGGATCACTTAGCCGAATTGAGGGCAGTTGGATCCCCACCATGGCTGTGTGCTACCACTGCACTTGTGTGGGCATCACAACAAGTTATTTGCTGCTAAGTAGGTTAGACCATGCGTTGCTTAGACAGATATTGGTCATTTTCCCCCAGTCGCCCATGTAGCACCTTCTGGCACTAGACGTGCTGACTGTCTGGGGACTGACTCTCTGCCAACTTCCAGCCATGCCATTCTAATTTGCATGTCAATCACATAAGGTGTCTTCAGCAGTAGGGTCTTACCACTAGCCTTTGGTGGGTCATCAAGTACTCTGACAGAAATCTGTCTTCCTTTTAGGAAACCTTGTAGGTCTCTCTGATCAAAAGCTCATTGTGAATGATAGCCCCATGTTGGTTCTGGGAGTTACAGGTCAGTGCCTACTATGAAAATGAGGAAAAAGATAACTAATATTCAAGAGTTAGAGATGAGAGAGAGGGAGAGGGAGAGGGGAACTGAGGGAGGGAAGATGTAGAAGATTAAGGTTAGTCTTGATCTTACCCTCTCCAGTGTCTTGTGGTTCAGGTGTTCCCTGTAAGGGCCTGGTGAAGGATCAGCCATTTGGTCTGTATTTTAGTAAGTAGAAAATTATGGTACCATTGCCATTTGGGTCTAGATTTGTGTTTCCTACCCCTTTGATGCCCTCCCCTCCTTCCCCTTCCATCCTAGTGTCTAGTCTAGGGGGTGCTTGCTGGGTATGTAAGGTATCCTGGAAAGATTCAGTTTAGGTGCTGTAGATGAGTGAGACTATGTGGCGATTTTTTTTCTGTGATTGGGTAAGTTCACTGAGAATGATCTGTTCCAGGTTCAACCATTTTTCCTCAAATTTCATTGTGTCATTTTTTTCTTACTGCTGTATACAATTCCATTGTGTAGATATACCACATCTCAGTTATCCATTCTTCTAGTGATGGACATCTGGGTTGATTCCAGCACTTAGCTATTACAAATTGAGCTGCTATAAACATGGTTGAGCAAATCTCTCTAGCCTGTGGTTTGAAGGTTTTAGGTTACATGCCCAGTAAAGGAATAACTGGGTCTGTTGGTATCTCTATACTCAGCTTTTTCAGAAGTCTCCATATTGCTTTCCAAAGTGGTTGTACCATCCTACATTCCCACCAACAGTGGATGAGTGTTCCTACTTCTCCACATCCTCGCCAGGATTTATTTTTATTTGATTTTTTGATGTTTGCTATCCTTATTAGGGTAAGGTGGAATCTCATAGTTGTTTTAATTTGCATTTCTCTGATGATTAGGGATGATGAACATTTTCTTAAATGTATGTTTGCATTTGTATTTCTTCCCCTGTGAACTGCCTGTTCAGCTCTGTGCCCCATTTTGTGAGTGGGTGTTTGACTTCTTACTGTTTAGATTTTTGAGTTCTTTGTAGATTCTAGAGATTAGGCCTCTATCAGTTGGATAACCCTCAAATATTTACTCCCATTCTGTGGGTGATCTATTGGCTTTGCTTATTGTTTGCTTGTCTGTAAAGAAACTCTTCAGCTTCATGTGATCCCATTGGTTGAGTGACGGCTTAAGTTCATGAGCTACTGGGGTTTTGTTCAGGAAGTCTTTTTCCATTCCTATATCATGGAAAGTACTTCCTAAATTTTCTTCCAGTAATATACGAGTTTCTTGTCTTATATTGAGATCTTTGACCCATTTCGACTTGAGTGTAGTGCATGGTGAAATGTGTGGATCAAGTTTCAGTTCCCTGCATATGGTTATCCAGTTTGTCCAGCACCATTTGTTGAAGATGCTGTCTTTTTTTCCAGCTTATATTGTTTGGGCCTTTATCGAATATCAAGTAGCTATAGTTGCTTGACCCAAAGTCCGGGTCCTCAAGTCTATTCCATTGATCTATACTCCTGTTTTTATGCCAGTACCATGCTGTTTTTACTACTATGGCTTTGTAATATAGCTTTAGATCAGGTATGGTGATGCCTCCAGAGGTATTTCTTTTGCTGAGGTCATGTTTAGAAATGCGAGGCCTTCTGCCTTTCCATATGAAATGTGAGATCATTTTTTCTATCTCTGTGAAGAATACTGTAGGGATTTTAATTGGAATTGCATTAAATCTGTATATTGCCTTTGGTAGGATTGTCATCTTCACAATGTTAATTCTGCCTATCCAGGAACATGGGAGGTCTTTCCATTTTCTCAAGTCCACCTCAATTTCTTTTTTAATTGTTTTTATGTTTTCATTGTATAGATCTTTCACTTCCTTGGTTAACGTAATTCCAAGGTATTTTTTTTTTGTTGCAATTGAAAATTGGAATATGTCCCTTATTTCTTTCTCTGTATCTTTGTCATTTGCATAAAGGAAGGCTACTGATTTTTGTGCATTGATTTTGTATCCTGCTACTTTGCTATAGGTGTTAATCACCTTCAGGAGTTTTTGGATGGAGTCTCTCGGGTCTCTTACATATATAATCATGTCATCAGTGAATAAAGCTATCTTAACTTCTTCCTTTCCAAATTGTATCCCTTTTATTTCCTTCTCCTGTCTTATTGCTTGAGGTAGGACTTCCAGTACTATATTGAAAAGCAGAGGTGAGAGTGGACAACCCTGTCTTGTTCCTGATCTTAATGGGAATGCCTCCAGTCTCTCTCCATTAAGTATTATTTGGGTCTTAGGAGCTTCGTATATTGCCTTTATGAGGTTGAGATATGAACCAACCATGCCAATTCTCTCCCATGTTTTGAACATGAAGTGATGTTGAATCTTGTCAAAGGCCTTTTCTGCATCTATCGAAATGATCATGTGGTTTTTATGTTTAACCTTGTTTATGTGGTGTATTACATTGACAGATTTATGTATGCTGAACCACCCCTGTGTTCCTGGAATGAATCCCGCTTGGTCAAGGTGGATAATGCTTTTGATGTGTTGTTGGATTCGGTTTGCAAGGATTTTGTTTGGGATCTTTGCATCTAAATTCATCAGGGAAATAGGCCGGTAGTTTTCTTTTCTTGTGGCATCTCTGCCTGGCACTGGAAAAACAAGAAAAATCCAACCCACAGAGCTGCAGAAAGAAAGAAATAATTAAAATCAGAGCAGAAATCAATGAACTGGAAACGAAGGAAACAATTAAGACAATTGAGAAAACATAGAGCTGGTTCTTTGAAAAAATAAACAAGATTGACAAACCCCTGGCCAATCTGATCAAGCAAAAAAAGGAGAAGCTTCAAATTAACAAAATTCAAAATGAAAAAGGAGAGATCACAACAGACATAAGTGAAATTGGGAGAATCATCAGGACTTATTTCAAAAACCTCTACTCCACAAAATTGGATAATGTGGAGGAGATGGATAAATTCTTGGAAGCATACCATCTACCAAAGCTAAACACAGAGCATATTAATCATCTCAGTCAACCAATCACACTCAGAGAGATTGAAAAAGTAATAAAAAAAAAACTCCCCAAAAAGAAGAGTCCAGGACCAGATGGCTTCTCAGCTGAATTCTATCAAACCTTCATGGAAGAACTCAAACCAATCTTCCTCAAACTGTCCCACAGAATTGGTGAACAGGGAAAGCTACCCAACTCCTTTATGAAAATACATTATTTTATTTTACTTATTTATTTGAGAAAGAGAGAGAGAGACAGTGACCAAGACTGAGAATGGGCAGTCAAGGGCCTCCAGCCACTGCAAGCAAACTCCAGATGCATGTGCCCTTTGTGCATCTTGTTTACATGGGTCATGGGGGAATCAAACATGGATCCTTTGGCTTTGTGGGCAAGTACCCTAACCACTAAACCATCTCTCTAGCTCTCCTATTATTATTATTATTATTATTATTATTATTATTATTTTGGTTTTTCAAGGTAGGGTCTCATTCTGGTCCAGGCTGACCTGAAATTCACTATGTAGTCTCATGGTGGCCTTGAACTCATGACAATCCTCGTAACTCTGCCTCCGAAGTGCTGGGATTAAAGGCATGTGTCACCACGCCCAGCTTCCCCATATTTTTATCAGTATATTTTCATCCATTTAGTCATGTTGCTAGCCAGACACATAAAAGCCTGCAAACATCTGAAACAGAAAGTAATAATGTTGTAAGCTAATAAAAAGAACTAATTCCATCTTAACTTATTTTGTGTTGCCTGTGTAGATGGTGTGACTGTGTTCCTGCTCCGGCTGGGAAATATGGTTACAAAGATGCATCTGCATGTCAACATGAATAACTTCTTCAACTACTTCCAAGTTTACACTTAAGACATATTTGTGTGCTTGTGTGTGTGTGTGTGTGTGTGTGTGTATTTGTGTGAGTATCTTGGGAGTTGAACATGGGCCAACAACAGATTTTGCAGGAAAGCACTCTTAAACCACTAAACCATCTTCTCAGCTCTGAGAAATGTTTTCTTGATGGAGCTTCAGGCTCACTGATTTGATTGAACTATTTATCCACCAAGCCAATTTAAACTGCCTGCTTTCAATTTCCTAGGGTCGTGGCTAAAGGCTTGTGCCATTCATCCTGAAAATCACAAAGGGGCTGGGGAGCTAAATGCTGTCCCTAAGGCTTGATGGCAAACACTTTGTTAACTGAACCTTCTATCTCACTAGAGCCCAGTTATTAACTACACCATGTGTATCATATAAGACTATCTCACTATATGTGTCAAAACCCATCCAGTCTGCCATTGAGGAGAATCTCTTTTATATGAAGGAGAAGACAGTGCAGAGGTAGCAAAATTCATACTGGGTTACTTTTGTGTTAAATATATGGAATAGAAAACAAAATAAGTGCTGTGGGCTGGAGAGATGGCTTAGTGGCTAAGCGATTGCCTGTGAAGCCTAAGGACCCCAGTTCGAGGCTCGATTCTCCAGGACCCACGTTAGCCAGATGCACAAGGGGGTACACGCATCTGGAGTTCGTTTGCAGTGGCTGGAAGCCCTGGCGCACCCATTCTCTCTCTCTCTCTCTCTGCCTCTTTCTCTCTCTGTTACTCTCAAATAAATAAATAAATAAATGAACAACAAGAAAATAAATAA